>JAOBRD020314933.1:0-18252 GCA_027575215.2 Hydrozoanthus sils | reverse complement strand
TTGCTCTTCAGTTGGGTGGAGTCGAACGATCTTCCACCACATATACTTTATGCAAGCCGCGAGGAAATAGCCTGCAAAGCAAGCACTGAAAGGGAGGGGAGGGGGGGTGGGGGGTTAGGAAAAAAGAAAGAGGACTCTTACCCTCCCCCTCCCTTTTGCCCAGGCTACAAGCACTGAGTGGTTGCTCTTCAGTTGGGTGGAGTCGAACGATCTTCCACCACATATACTTTATGCAAGCCGCGAGGAAATAGCCTGCAAGCAAGCGCTGAAAGGGAGGGGAGGGGGGGGGGTTAGGAAAAAAGAAAGAGGACTCTTACCCTCCCCCTCCCTTTTGCCCAGGCTACAAGCACTGAGTGGTTACACGAGATAAGTGATGGGAGAATAATCGAGTTTGCTCCATGATATGGTTGGGAGTATTTTTTGGGTTCACGTAAAAAAGAACTTGCAAATAAACTTCCTTAGATCCAACTGGAAGCGTGTTTTTAGACAGCTCTGAAATGTATCAGTTGTAATTACCTTAAGTTCCCAAACTGTGGTAAAAATTGCCTTTGGCCCTTTGGAGAAAATTTAGTCATTGATTTTGACTTGTGAGAAACCAACCTCGCTCCCACGCGGGGGAAACTTTGATTGTGAATATTTCTCCTTTGGTATTTAAGATCAAACTCCCCACCCCATCCCGCTGGGGAATAAAACTGATAGCATTAATTATTTCGCATTTTGGCTCCAAGTAGCCGGATCTGCCCTTGTTGATTTCTATAAAGGGTTGAGAGACTCGATGCAGAAATGGCAGAAAGTTTAAGTACAATATGAGTTGGTGGAGTGGTCGATCTCATTTACCTAAAATATAAACTCCTTAACACACCGCCTGTTCTTTTGAACTGATTTGACATTACTTTTGCTTTGTGTAGTCCACCTTGAGTATACTTGTCCTGTCTTACACTCTTCACTGGCTACCCATTGTGTGATCGACTACAACTAATAGAGAGTAAGGCTATCGTGGTTATATTTTAAAGGGCAAATAATATGCTTAGCTCGCGCATGACTGTTTTTATTTGGTATATTGGTATAGATATAAATTATTGGCCCTACAAAACGTACGTGCCTCTCTTTGCCCTTCCCTCCAGTCTTTGTGAGAGATCACAGTTTCCTAAAGCGCTTCCTTGATCATGACGCTATCTGAGATGATTTCCTGCAGGCACGATTTGCTCCTTTTAATACAATATTCTAGTTTAAGTGGAAAATCCGTGAAATCAATATGACCGATTAATTGATCTAGGTCAAGCCCACTTCACTCCGGAAAAGGAGTGCCTTTCTATATCACTGATATGCAAATACTCAGTTAAGAAGTGTCAAGTTTTTCTAACCGGAAAAAATAAAATGAATGCAAGAAAGTTTGTTAGAATGATTGGCCGCTTTCTAATTCGTTATTCGTAAGCATTCTGTTTGTTGTCGATAACAGTCCCATCTTTCGCCGGGAGATCGATAATTCAAGCGCGTAACGTACATTCCTTTTTGCTCCATCCGCGCGTCCACTTCCTCTCCCCAGTCTACCATTTGGACGATTTCCCCGAAGGGAAGGAGGGACTGTTTTGCAGCCTATTGTCGATTACACTAAAAGCTAAATCCTTTCTCGAGCCTACTGGCCCATTAGGCCGGCGCTTATCTCCGTTTTCCGTAATGTTAAGCGGATGAGAGTCTTTGACTCCCCCTGGACAGGACACTAATCTATCGCAGGTTAGCTCCCAGCAGAACTGGTACTCATTTATACAGCTGAGTCGATTGGAACAAAGTCGGGTAAAGTGTCTTGCTCAAGGACACAACACAGTGGTCTGGCCAGGGCTCGAACTCGCGACCTTTGGATTACGAGCCGAACACGCTAACCGCTTGGCCGCTGCGCCGCCGACAATTGTCGATTACACAGTTGTTAACAAACCCCGCACTTTGTGTTCTCTTCCCTACAACCTCCCCAAACAAAACTGAAAACACGTGCTTTTTAACTCTCCCTGCTACGATCCTTTAAAATTCTTTCTAAGATTTTTTGAAGAATTTGCTTTTCATCTACTACGTACTGTTCCTTTAAATGAAGAAAAAAGTCCCTTTTCTCTCTTGATCACTCAGTATATTTTGTTTAAATCTTTTTAGTCCAAGTTGAAAGTTTACGAATCGGCGCGGCTTCGGCTAGTAGGGTTGTTGCCAGTATTTCACGCTCCTTTTAATACACTAATCAGGATATAATTATGTATTTGTTTATTGTTTTCATAATTATCCCGATTATTTAGCGATTATTAACGTTTTCGTTGTCCAGAAGTTGTTTCTATTGCGTTTGTTGTCGTATACTCTAGATAGCAAAGACCTTCGCATGAACATATACAATATAAATACAAGTCTTTGTTAGTTAATGAGAAAATGGAAATTAATCAAACTGGGTAAACTATTATTGATTTTGAAAAACGAAGTTCGCTCAAACTGATTGCATAAAAAGTATAATCACGCTGGCCAAGATCATGGAAGGATTAGCTTGCAACAGACTACTACACAAGGTTGACGTCAAAATCAACTTACGCCAGTATTCGCGTAAAGGGCATTCGACAACTGGTGTGCTGCTATTCATGTCACACCACATTTTCGAGGCTACACGGACTACGGTGATGCCGGGGCCCGAATATTCTATGCCGACTTCTCCAATTAAGGGATTTTATCTTGTTGATCACAATTATATCCTAACGATGGAACCGTTCAACAACTCTAGCTCAATTCAATGAAGTCCTGTTCTGCTGGATTCGCGCGTTTTTAACTAACAGAACCCACGCTGTGAGAATTGGTGGTAGCATGTCTGATTCAGGAAGACTAATCTTGTCAGCGGCGCATTGGCCGAGCGGTTGGCGTGTTCGAGTCGATCGTAATCCTATAGGGTTGCGAGTTCGAGCCCCGGTCTGTGTTGTGTCCTTGACATGATACTTTACTCGTCTTGTTCAAGTCGACTGACTCAGCCGTATAAACGAGTACCAGTTCTGCTGGGATCTAACGTGCGATAGATTAGTGTCCTGTCCAGGGGGAGTCACAGACTCTCATCCGCTTAACACTATAGAAACCGGAGATAAGTGCCGGCCCTATGAGCCACTTATAGAATCGAGAGAGAAATTAGCTTTAGCTTAGCGATTAACGGTGGTGTGCGTCAAGGGACTAAACTCGGCGTTATTCTTTTCTCTGCCGTTGATAACCAGTAGACAATTCAGTATCGGACTGGAAGTTAGACAAAAAGTTCGTAGATGATACTACTGCGATTTAGATCCTACCTAGGAATGCCATTAGCCTGCCAAATTCAGTTGCCAAGTGCTGTATCCATCAATTTGCCATGGTCATGGACTAAACCTTCTAAATTCAAGGAAATGTTGATCGATAAATCTTATGCATTTATACTCCAGTTTTTCTTTAAGTGCAATAACTATTGGAGATAGAGTAACAGAGCGTGTATCAACTTATAAAATGTTGATTGTGACCTTAAAAGAAATACCCATGTGGAATATATTTACGAGAAAGCAGATAAGAGGCTTTATTCGTTACGGGTGTTAAAGAGAGTAGACGTGTGGATGAAATGTCTATTTTGAAAGTCTTTATAACCACTATAAGACCTGTGCTTATATGCCATCCCGGTGTAGCAAGCAACTCCCGGTTACCTTTCAGATAAAACAGAATCTATCGAAAAAAGATTTTGCATACGGTAGTTCCTCATATAGATAGCTACAATAGCGCGCTTTTAGCAGCAGGTCTACAGACTCTCGAACATAGGAGGAACTTGCTTTGTGAAAAATATATGAAGAATATAACGACCAACACCAGCTATCCCCTAACACATGGCCATATTCGTTGAGAGCAGAAAAAAGAGACGTCCATTTCTTCAGGAACAGGAGGAATTGTAATTTGAAAATAACAGAGGAGTTTTTCATGTTCAGAAACTTTCTCTAAATAAGAGCACTAATTCATACCGTAAATGGTAATATTATCATAGTATGTAAACAGTAGAACTTAATCCTTTTTTATACTTGTAATTAAGTAACTCGTTAATTTAGTTTAGCCAACTTTAAGAGAGTTTTAAATAAACAATCAATTATAATTATAATAAGAGTTCTATAGTTCATTAGTTGGCAGTTGCAAGTGGCTGCTAGCATTAGCAATTTTAGTGAGTAAAGGTACGCTGATAAAAATGGGGGGGAGGGGTGCGTTGGGTGCACTCGCACCCCCCCCCCCTCCCCCTCCCCACACACACACACACACCGGCTGCGAAGATCTCGTTTTTTCTAAATTGATTTTTGAAGTTTGAATAACATCCAGGTTTTTAAGGTTGGTTTTGCTTGTTTGTTTTACATTTCAGTCTCAGACAACCTAATTTTCGAAAGCCTCCAGTTCCCCCTAGAGTTTAGTAGAAGCAGACTTGCCACAAGTCGAGCTCAGCGAGCTCAGAGAACAAAGAAAGCGACCGCAACTGAAAGCGGTCGGAAAGCGCGCTACCGAGCCTCGAAGTGCGAGCGAAGCGAAACACGAGAGGCGAGGTAGACCGGTTATATAGAATGAGCGAAGGACTTTAAGAAAGTCTAAAAAGTAGCCGGCTCTAAGCTGGGAAGCGAGCCACGAGAGGACGCCGACTTGTTTTCGCAGCCTCGCCGCTCGCTTCCCAGCAGCTTCAGGAGAGCCGGCTCGCGGGCAAAGAGCCTAGCGCCATCAACGCTCGTTCCTCCCATGTTACTTTGTTAGATCGGAACCTCCCGCAAAAAATTGCATTTCGGTTACTGTTTTTCTTTTTGACCTTGTAATTATTTCTTATAATATGAATAAGCTCGAGCAATTCTTTTACGTATACCGAGCTAGCTTTATTTTCCTCTTGATTGTTGATATTTTGCTAAGAAATGTTTTAGCGACATCGCTGACCAATTTGGTAGAAATAGGAATAGCTAACTGCGTGCGCCAAATCCTGCTATACTTAGTGACAGCTCGGTTTGTGATAGTTATCTTTAAACTAAAGCAGAAAGTCATTAACCTGTTGACGCAATAAATTGCTATTTTTCAACAGTTCTCTTCACTCCTAATTTTTGGTCAGAAATACGAACGTGTATCGCATTGTCATATTTCTTCGCCAGCCAATATCAATGGCTTGTACCAGCAAAAATGACACGACAAAAAATGTCCCTCACGCATATCTGAGCCACACTAAATGTAAAGATAATTTACTCATATATAGTAAAGTGCATTCAAAAGTGATTGTACTTTTTGTAGCTTTATTATAGAATATTTGTTTTGACTCTACACGTGAAATTTCACATTATCGCGGTGTCTTTTGTTCTGACAGTTTAGTGCAAATATCTTGATTGTTCATTTATTTCGTTTCAGCACCACTAATACAAAACGTGCTTACCCCATTTTTAAAAACTGTTTTTAATGAAAAACTTATTTTCGGTTTTGTAGAACAACACAAAAGATCCTGAAGCTTCAAGTGTTTTTGTTTTGCATGCTGCTTGAACAAGCAATGTCGACCTTTCGTTATATTATGTGTGACCTCGTGCATTATGTGTTTCATTGGAACGTGACTACAGTTCGAGCGGTTCAGCTGTTTTTTCTGGCTTGAATGTTTGGGCTTATTTTAGCTACAATTAATTTTAACAGACGCATGGTGTACGTTCGTATTCATAGAAATCTTTGTAGTGCATCGGTAATAGCTGAAACAAAAAAAAAAAAACTCATAGCGTTTAACTTGCCTCGTGCTTTCATAGCATTTAATTACAGTTGTAGACTTCAATTTGCGACATCAAAGTGTTGGCATTTTTAAAGGCAGCCTCGTGGTAGATTAAATATGGCAGTTTCATAAAGTTGATGCAAAAAAAAAATAACTCTCCGGTTTCGACGGGGTTGCAACAAAGTGGTGCGGTCAGACAGATCAACCTTTCCAACTCCTTATAAAAAAGTTTAATATTAGTGTTTTTTAAACCACAGATATAATTCAAAGCTTCTACCAGTTCTCATTTCAAACGTCAAACTGAATTATTTTAGCCATGCGTGTTAACATTTTACTTTCGTCTCATCATGGTTAACTGAGATAGAAAATCCGATTAATTACAGGGAATGATGCCCAATGGCATTCAGTTTTTATATTTAGACCTAACTGTGGTATTCATGTTCTTAATCTTATTTTGACCTTGGCGATTAAAGTATTGATGATATCTCGATGATGAGGACCGACAGTAGAATGTTTGTTATGCGGAAAAAATGAGACGGAGTTGATGTGTTCCGTCACTTTTGGTATTTTGAAAAGGTGATTTTTTTCCGTATCTCGCTTCATTCTTGTTGGTTTAAATTTGAAAAACCAAGGGCTTTGTTATTATTCTACCCAGGTTTTTTTTAATGCGTTAACTAATTTTGGCCAAAAAGAATTGATTTTCAGTGCCATTTAACTATTCGGAAACTTGAGTTGTAGCAAATGACGTCACTTAAATTCATTTCTCAGAAATCGGTATTGATGTTGTAATATTCTGTTTTGCGAAACAACAAATAGCGATTATGCTTATAGTCAGGGCTTGAGACAAATCATTATCTACGAAAAACAGCACGGCAAAGGAACGGCTGTGCAAACCACTCGGAAAGCGTGTCGGAATCTCCATGAAAAGGTCTCCCAATATGGCTATCTGACTATCGTCTGTCAACTTCTACTCCTTCAAAATTAGCCTCGTGATTGGACGAAATGGACCACACCCAGTACGTCACTGTTGGTGACAAGAAGAAATTTTAGATGCTAACGTCATCCTCAGATTTCAGCCAATGAGAATCGAGAAAAAGTACTTACGAAGTCCAGGGGGCTGTCCTTAGAGAGTAGATAATATTCAGTGACTGCAGACGAATATCAGTTCGAGTTTACAGTTGAGCGAGGAGATCGTACTAATTTTGATAAGCGTTTTTTGAGAATAGCCTCGAACAAGAAACGTGGTGAAGACACCAAGAAAGCGAATTTATTTTACGTTAACCAAAGGAACTACCGTTTGAGGTTTGTTCTTACTTAATTTCAAAAGATTTAACAGTTTTTTAAAAGAGTTATCGGTTGTTTGTGCATATAGCAGAAACTCCTTTGCATTGCGGAACTTCGATGGTCTTGTTTCGTTTTGGAGTGTCTGCCAACTCCTGATATAAATTTCTAAGCTAGAGAGAATGATAGAGAAATAGCAGTTTCTATGGCTTATGGTGTTTTGAATTTGATTTGCAGTAAGAAATGAGTGCAGCGGTCAATACAGCTATTTCTTCTGCCAACTACGAGGTGAGTTTAGAGTCTTCCGCTTTCTGCTCGTCATTTTGGCGTACACTTCATGTTTATCTCTTTTTACTAACGAATTTACCATGGTTGTGTTGGCAGATTTTCTCGAAGTTTTTCCCGGGTTTGCTCGATAATACACCGATGTCGCTATGGGCCGCGAATCAAAGAGATGTACCCATTGCTGCGCCAGCTCACGGCTACCAAGGCTCGCCAGCTCGATCGGGTTATGAATCAGACTACAGCTATGGCAGCAGCTCGCCAGGTTAGTTTCAAAACCTCGGTGATGTATTTGATGTTGTGTGTTTACGACAGCGAAAGTGAAAATGTGGGAAGGGAAACCCCCCTACATGTTTGTGAAGTCACCACTCATTCTCATGTTTTCTCTAATTCTCCAGATTACAATCAAGAGTTCCCTGCAAGTTTCTTACGGGTTCTGAACGAGGATTTTGCAGAGGCGAACTCGCCGCAAAATCTTGAACAAGGTGAGGGAAAAATCGAGCGGAAAAGCGTACGTGTTGTAGCACGTTTCAATTTGCATTTTCTCTTTCGAATGTCGACCTCCCACTCGAATGGGGGAGGATTTCGTTTGTTTTCGATCGCATGATTGGTCAGTTTTTTCCTAATGACGCACGAGGCACACCATGTGTTAATCTAATTGTTTTTTAACTGCATCAAGGAAGCCACTTCACTGCATAGCTGATCACGCAATAGGCTATTTTAAGAGTATCTTTCGATTTTCGAATTATTAAGGATTATGTTTCTTTCGATGTTTGTTTTCAAGTTTGTCTGTAATTTGCCAGTGTTTTTTAAGTGCTTGCTTAGAAAAACACAATCAGGTGCTAAAAGTATTTTAGACAGGTTTTGTCAGTAGGGGTTGCAAATTACTTATGACTGAATTTATTTAGGCAGGTAATAAACAGCATGAAGTTTCAATTATCGTCTTGCTAAAAGGGAATTTGTAATCATTTTCTCCGCAGGGTATCTTGGTAGTGAGGATATTGGTTCCATAGTCCCCAATCTGGAAGGTAGGCTTTTTGCTTATAGTTAAAGTTTAAATTCTGCTTTCGCTATTTTTTTAATTTTTCTTTCACAGATGCTGTTCGTTTTCTTACTGTTTTTTTTTAAATTGTTTGTAGACATCAGTGCCCTGATCAACGAGGATGAAAATTTGCCTGACCCAGACTTGCTGATGAATTTTGATGAGCGTGGGTTGAAAGAACAAAAGTATTATAGCAATTGTTCTCCTGAAAGCCCTGGAGTAAGCAGCGATGATGGGTACAGCACTGGTGAGTTGAGCTTAGCTGTGTTAAAAATCTAATGTATGAACTTGTGTCTTTGATTGTGGAATTAATCCTTCTGAATTAAAAAAAAAAACAATCATAAAATTTCAACAAAATTACAAACTTCAGAATTTGTTGATGCAATGGACATTTTCAGAACCTACTTGAAAAGGCAAAGAAAACGATTGATCATTGTAAGTTTTCAAGCAGTGGTTTTTTTAGTTTGTGTTAAACCATATTTAGCAAGATACAAGTTAATTTTCTTCGTTTTTATTCTTTTGATTTTTTATTTGTGGCAGTAATAATGAATTTTTAAGAATACCTGTTTGGCCAGTTTGTAATGAATTATGTCATATTTCATTTCAGAAATTATGGAAATATTAAGCAATCCATCCATGTCACCAGCTCCTTCTGACACAGTCCCAGAGGAAGCCTATATTGAAAATTCTCCAGTACCAAGTCCCAAAAAAGCCGAAGAAGTGCAAGTGGTACCAGCATCGCCTCAAGGGGCACTAAAGCCTACTACCAAACCTGCAAAACTGGCACACACTTCAGGGAGACGCAAGCGTGGCCCACGAAGCTTAACTTTAAATAATGGTAATTATTTTCCTTACATATTACAAACAAAATAATACATTCTGAATGAGAAAATGGGAATTTATCAAAGAAGGTAAACCATCCTAAACTGGTTATCTTAAAAGTTTGGATCCTAGAACTTTGGAAAAATTTAAAAACAGAGCTATTGTCATGTTGAATTTTAGTAAAATTCCTTTGAAGTTATGTGATCTCCTTAGTGTTTGTCTATTCTATTTGCAGGTAATGGTCCAACGCAGTTGTGGCAGTTCCTGTTAAACCTGCTCACAATTGGTCCTAAAGGCCTTGTCGACTGGACACATGATGAGCCATTCGAGTTCAAACTACTAAACCCCTGTGCTGTAGCAACTAGGTGGGGAAAGGTTAAAAACAAGCCATCCATGAACTACGAAAAACTCAGCCGTGGATTGCGCTACTATTATGGGAAGAAAATCTTGGAGAAGGTCCATGGTAAGCGATATGTGTACCAGTTCCAGTGTGACATCCCCAAAATCCTGGGCTATGACCCAACATCCACTGACCCCAAGCAAAATGTTGAGGATGCAGTATGTGATTCTCCTGACATTCCTGAAACCATCGACACTTTTGAAGAGTGCCCTCCTAGTGTGTCTAGTGAGGATAGTACTAGTGAATGGGAGTTCGGTCCTGGGCTCTGGTAGAGTCATCTTTTGTTGTTATAAACTAGTTGGGTGTAAAGTTACTACTCAAGGCAAATAACTGGCCATGTAAATAATTTGACTTTCTTTTTTTTTTGGTGTAGTTTAGTTGGTAGATGTTAGTTTTCCTTTTGAAGTTTTTGGTTGTTTTTGTCTATCTTGGCCAGTTTTTTGCTTTGAGTGTGACGTCAAGTAGCTTGTATCAAGCATTATTTCACTTAATCTTCAGTTTTAGTTTCACACTCAAGAGAGAAACTTACAAGATTTGTAGTCCTGATGTAAAGTTTACATTAGGTTTGTAGTTTCTGGCTTGGCCGTGACACTTGTCTCATACTGTGTATTGAGAGGCTGGAGTTTTTCCTCAAATTTTTCACTTTGAAAATTTTATTAGCATATGATATTATATAATTAGTAGGCTATATAAAGTTTGAATAGTTATAAGAAGCGCTAAAAATTGTTATGGACAGACCTCGTTGTTTTGAAAAGCACTAAAAGCAATGTTGTTTTTAATGCATTGATATTTGTTTATTGGACAGTTGTTGTAATTAAGCTTACAAGAAAATGTAAATTGCTTGTAAAAATACATAATGTGGTAAACTTTGCATGACTGTTTTGCATTTATTCTTAACAAATTATGCAAAGTGTTTTTTCTCTTAGGGAGTAGAGACAAGTGTGTCTTTAATATATTTTAAAAGCATGTTAAGGTTATTGTAGTAAAAAATTTCACGTGACATAGGTGTGTTGCTGATATTCAATTTTTAAAAGTTTTATTTACATTGGTTTAATAGAGTATTGAACATATTATACTGACTGCTTTAAGTCTTTGAAGCTATTGCTATTGGTTGTCTCTACAATGTAGGGAATAACAAAGCCTTGTTGTATGTAACACAAAATATGTATCGAAAATAAAAGAGTTGTAAAGTATTGTTGGTTGTTTTTTGCTTCTGAACAAGGGTGCCAGTTTCAAATCGTTTGAGTCTTGAAGTGAATTTGTTTTCCTCCGTTTAAGTTTTAAAATACAAGGGATCAGGAATATCAAAACTTGTAGTCCTTCAGTTTCTATGCCCAGTCTTGACTATTAAAAGGGAAAGGGGGAACTGTGGGGGGTTTCGTCCTTAGTCATGAATAGGAATGAAGTGGCTATTCTCAGCCATAGAACCAATATAATGTAGCTTTGTGATGTAAGAGCAGACAACCACAGAGCTCACCTCAAATAAGGAGGTCGATACGCAAGCCAAATATTGCAATGACATCTATCAATCAATCATCCAGCGTACCCCAGTATAAAATATGTAAACCTTGGTTAATCGCAAGTTTAAGTTAACTGAGATGGCACTCGCTGTTGCTTTCGAAGATTATTTAAGAGTTGTTCGTGAACTCGTGGTTTCGTCTGAGCATGACGAACTACTGCGGCAACTAGTTAGGAAGCTCCATGATTTTGAGATTGTTCTTGTTTGCCTTACAAATGAACTTAAGGAACAACGACTATACAGCAGTTAAACAGACTCCGTGCACTGAGTTGCGCCGTGTTTGCATTAAATAAACAAGCCCAGAACATTAATCATCAGGATTATCCAGCACAGAACAGAAACGCAACTGAACCTCAAACCGACGATTCCAGCGCGTATATTTCAGTACTGAATCCAAGTCGAGTCCGACCACGTCAGTCATCCAAACGATTTGGTCAGGGGTTGCAGTGTGATTCCTGTCAGTGTGTTAACCTTAAGTTTCCTGTGCAGGAAGAGGGGGCCAAGAAACAAGCTACAACAAACGACGAACGTTTCTGAAGAAGACGCGAATTAGTCCAAAGTTTGTTTTTTGTTAAACCATCAACTTGGAGCAGAAATGAAAAGAAAATGTTGATTCGGTACTATTTTTGATAATAAAAGACAAACCTTCACTTTTATATATATGTTTTTAACAAAATTGTGGTCAGTAAGGTAACTTAAATGATATGAAATTTAAAAAAAAACGCCCAACACCCTAAAGAGTTTTTTGTTTACACTAATCGCTTGTAGATACCCTCCCCCAACCCCCTCTCGTGGTTTTCTGACCTTATGTTGGGAGTACAAACTTTCAATTTTCTCATTTCATCCCGAAATTTTTCGGTCCCTTGAGTGAGTATTTCTCGGTACCTTGAGTGATGGTTCTCGGTCCCTTGCGCAAGTTCCAAAATCTGCGGTTTTACATTCGTGATATTATTATAAATATGTCACGCTGATGACCACCATCAAAACGCATCATCGGTTTCAAAACGTTTGGTTTCCGCACACGCAGACCGCTTGGGCGTTTTTAGCGAAAAAACAAACGGATCCATTTCCTGCGGATTTGATTGGCTCAATTAATCCCCGTCGTTTTTATTTCACTGGTCAGTCACGTGATCTGAATTGATAGCGGCATCTCCGGCGCGCGAACAGTATTGCGTCTGTCGGTGTATTGTTTACCCAATTCAGAGCATCCCCCGGCCTCCTTCCTCACCAGAGATTCCAAAACAATACGGGAGATGAAAACTTCACGGTTTTAAATTGTTGTTAACAGGCACTATGCAACTTACATATGTATGAAATGGAAGAACTTTGGTTATGTTGTTGTATGAGTGGAACCATATTTAGCTGTGAAGCAAGCAAACTCATTGGCACAACATTGGGGACCATTTTCCGATTCTTTCGATTTCCGAGACTTCAGATGGTTTGTAATATAACTGCTTTATGTACCGAGAGAAATATAATCCATCAACGTGCATGTAGATACCTCGGGCCCTTTAAATTAAACTAATAGGTGGCACAACTTTTGCCATGGCATTAAAGGTAACTGCGAAGCAATCGCAGGGTCTGTCTGGTTGAATTTGTGATTTGACAGATCATACAGTCAGAACAGTTCTGTACATGATCCTCAATTTGGCTTATACCAGGCCACCAAACTGATTCTCGTCAATCTCGATTTCGATTCATTAGGCCTTTCTCGAACCCTTGAGTGAAGATTTCTCTTTCCCTTGAGTGAGGATTTCTCTATCCCTTGAGTGAAGTGAGGATTTCTCGATCCTTTGAGTGAGGTTTCACGGTCACTTGAGTGAGGATTCCTCGGTCCCTTAAGTGAGGACTTCTCGGTGCCTTGAGTGAGATTTTCTTGGTCCCTTGATTGAGGTTTTCTCGGTCCCTTGAGTGAGGATTTCTCGGTCTCTTGGGTGAGGTTTTCTCGATTCCTTTGGTGAAGATTTCTCGGCCCTTTGAGTGAGGATTTCACGGCCGGTCACTTGAGTGAGGATTCCTCGGTCCCTTGAGTGAGTATTTCTCGGTCCCTTGAGTGAGATCTTCTTGGTCCCTCGATTGAGGTTTTCTCTGTGCCTTGAGTGAGGTTTTCTTGGTCCCTTGAGTGAGTATTTCTCGGTCCCTTGAGTGAGATTTTCTTGGTCCCTCGATTGAGGTTTTCTCGGTGCCTTGAGTGAGGATTTCTCGGTCTCTTGGGTGAGGGTTTCTCGATCCCTTGGGCGAAGATTTCTCGGTCCTTTGAGTGAGGATTTCACGGCCGGTCACTTGAGTGAGGATTTCTCGGTCCCTTGAGTAAGGACTTCTCGGTCCCTTGAGTGAGATTTTCTTGGTCCCTCGATTGAGGTTTTCTCTGTGCCTTGAGTGAGGATTTGTCGGTCCCTTGAGTGAGGATTTCTCGGTCCCTTGAGTGAGGTTTCCTCGGTCTCTTGGGTGCAGATTTATCGGTCCCTTGAGTGAAGATTTTTCGGTCCCTTGAGTGATGATTTTACAGTCCCCTGAGTGAGGTTTTCACGGTTTCTTGGGTGAAGATTTCTTTGTCCCTTGGGTGAGGATTTCTTGATGCCGTGAAGGAAGGTTTCTCGGTTTCTTGAGTGAGGATTTCTCGGTTCCCTGGGTGTTTATTTCTCGGTCACTTGGTTGAGGATTTCTCGGTTTCTTGAGTGAGTATTTCTCGGTCACTTGGTTGAGGGTTTCTCGTTCTCTAAGTGAGGATGTCTTGGTCTTTTGGGTGAGTATTTCTCGGTCCCTTGAGTGAGTATTTCTCGGTGCCTTGAGTGAGTATTTCTCGGTCTCTTGGTTGAGGATTTCTCGGTATCTTGAGTGATCATTTCTCGGTCCCTTGAGTGGTGATTTCTAGTTCCCTTGCGTGAGGACTTCTCCTACTCTTGAGTGAGTATTCCTCGGTCCCTTGAATGAGTATTTTTGGTTCCTTGCGTGAGGGTTCCTCGGTCCCCTGGTTGAAGATTTTCGGTCCCTTGAGGAATGATTTCTCGGTCCCTTGAGTGATGATTATCGGTCCCTTGGGTGAGGATTTCTCAGTCCCTTGGTTGTGGATTTTTCGGTCCCTTGAGTGAGTATTTCTGGGCCCCTTGAGTGAGAATTTCTCTGGAAGGAGGATTCATCGGTTCCTTGGTTGTGGATTTCTCGGTCCCTTGAGTGAGGATTTCTCGGTCCTTCAGCGATGATTTCTTGGTCACTTGAGTGAGGATTTCTCGGCCCCTTGAGTGAGGATTTCTCGGTCAGTGATGATTTCGCGGTCCCTTCAGTGAGTATTTCTCGGTCTCTTGGGTAATGATTTCTTGGTCACTTGAGGGAGGATATTTTGATCCCTTGGGTGAGTATTTCTAGGTTTCTTGTGTGAGAATTTCTTGGGCCAATGTGCTTTATAGAAAAGCGACAAACCTCGTTTCTTGCTGATGAACATGTATCTCCTCGAAACGCCCATCACTTGCAGGTCGCTAAAGATTTTCCAGGACATGCTGACTGAATGGAAATGTGAAACCCCGTAAGTCGCATTGTAAACGTCTGTAACCTAGGGACTCGTAAACATACAATTTTGGTTCTTAGGAGCGATCTAACAGTTTTTGTGGTGTGTTTGAATTGAGGACTTCATTCACCAATTACATAGTCGCTGAAACGTTCGCACGCCCAGGTGGTTGCGACAACTTCCTTTTCAATCTGGGTATAGCGCTGCTCATTTTTGCTTAGTGCTGTAGATTGGTATGCTACTGGCCCGGCTTGGTTACTGGGCGAAGCTTGTCGTACCTCTGCCTCTGTGGCTGAACAAGCAGAACTGCACCCAAGCCATACGCACTGTCATCTGCTGCAAGATACTACTGTTTCCAATTCCATTTGCTCAACAACTTTCTTAATAGCTTACTCAGTTCTGCAAGTTCGTTTGAAAATTTTCCTAGCTGGTTGACCGCCGGTCAAGGAACCACCTGACTTCTTGGATAACCCACACATACCCTTGTTTCAGGTGACACCTGCACCATAATTGATCTAGGAACTGGTTATGAAACCATTGTTGTTGGTCTTTGTGCGTCGTTTTCTTTTGTTTACTAGTGCTGAAGGTGCACAAAATATAAAAAGTTTTGAGAGGTAAATCAACAAGTAGCCAGTCGAAACATTCTCACTAACACCTGAAACAAAGAATGTGCACGGTCGTGGTTCGTTCAACCTACAACAACGCATATTTGCACATTCTTTGTAGACTACGAGCATGCGCACTGTTAGTTTTCCTCTTTAAATCGTCGAGATGGCCCAGTTGTCTCGCATCCGCCATCTTGATTCACCGATTTCGATGATTTAAAGAGAACTAGACGCTGTAAAGGCGTTCACTGAGCTGTCTGTTTGTCAAGTAGCTTGTTCGTACTTTATTTTGGGATACATCATTTAGTTTCTCATTGGTTTCCTTCGATATTTCCTTGAGTCTGCGAAATTAGCCGTTCCAAAATGTACGTTCATGACCATCTTTTAGTGCAAGTTAACCACTAACACAGTGTGCGTTTGTAAATGACGGAGCGTAGGAATCAGACTTTTTCCCCAACGTTTTAACGTTTTGTTCTTCTTTCCTCGACACGATCGAGTAAGAAATAAATCTTGTGAGTCCAGAGTCCAAAACATGTGCTTGAGCTGGCGCCGCAAGGAGTAATTGTTAAGATCGAAATTTTGTTTGGTCGATGACGACGACGACGACAACCTGCAGCCCAAGTTGCAGGTTAAACTGAAAGCCACTGCCAGGGAGATTAGAATAATGAAGTCAGTAAATCTAGCAGATTTTACTATAAAGCTAAACCGAGAAAGCTGGGAAGAAGTTTTTAATGCCCCTGATGTCGACAGCAAAGTTATGGCTTTCACCAAGACTCTAAACTCTATCTTGACAAAACGATACCAGTAAAAAACCCGTATTCACCCCAGTGATAGGCCCTGGATGACCCCCCTATCCTTTAAAATCTGTGATCAAGGAAAGACAACGCGCTTTTGTTAAAGGTGATACAGAGAAATATCAGCATCTCCGCCAAAGAGTCATGACAATGGTGACGAAGGCAAAGCTGAAATACTATGAAGACAAAACCGCAAACACCCGCACCAAAAACCCAACCAAATGGTTCAAATCTATATATCATCTGTGTGGCGCTGTAGATTTGAATCAAATCTCGAATACTGAAAAATCGTCCGAAGTGGCTGAGAAGTTGCAAGATGCATTCACAAGACCATGGGGTAATCACACACCCTTGTTCCCTAACATCCAGCCAGATGACCTTCCTGATCGTCCACCAAGACTCTCCAGCATTGGGCAGATTAAAACAACTAAACGGGCTGAGCGCAAGGAAAGCAACTGGAGCCGACAATATCCCAGCGTGGGTTCTCAAGAAATTCTCTGATGAACTAGCACCTATTGTTCGTAACATCATAACAACCAGCATTACCGAGAAGAAGCATCCAACACTCTATAAGCACGCACTTGTCAGCCCTATTCCCAAGATTCATCCCCCTGAAGATATGGAAAAAAGACTTCCGATAGATATCTG
Source organism: Hydrozoanthus sils (assembly GCA_027575215.2). Classification (NCBI taxonomy): domain Eukaryota; kingdom Metazoa; phylum Cnidaria; class Anthozoa; order Zoantharia; family Hydrozoanthidae; genus Hydrozoanthus; species Hydrozoanthus sils. Next base: position 1,626 of record JAOBRD020314933.1, on the reverse strand, counting down.
TGATCCCGGTCCACGGTAAAGTCCTTAATTGAGAAAGTACAGCTATCACTAAACAAATCAGATCTTACAGTTACAGGGAATCAACATGCCTTTACCCAGGGGCGCTCTTGAAACTGTGTCGGCTCTTAACAACATTACACAGAGCTGGTTCAATAACACTGACAACAGCCCAAGAGGCAGAAACGGCGTCCATGCACTGTTTCTCGACTTCCGCAAGGCCTTTAACCTTGTTGATCATTCGATCTTGCTGTCCAAGCTGAAGGCCAGGAACATTAACAAGAGTCTATGGCTTTGGATCCAAAGCTTTCTATGCTCTCGTACCCAACAGGTGAAACTTCCGGGTACCGTATCGCCAATTAGACCATGTCCAGCAGGGGTACCACAAGGCTGTGTTATTTCCCCCCTTCTCTTTAATATTCACATTGACGACATCGAAGACGCAATACCAAGTGAACTGCGCGATCAAGTGCGTGTATGCAAATATGCTGACGACTGCACAGTGTTTATGAAAACCCAAAGGGGTAGCGAAAGCAAAATGCAAGCTGTGCTCGACAGCCTCCATCGATGGGCTGACATCAACAACATGTCACTCAACACCACAAAAACTAAAGATATGTGGATTTGTTTTCGATCGGTCGGCGTTTTAGAACCAGAAAGACTGAAACTATCGAACATTGAAATCGAGAGGGTCCCAACCTTGGTGTTTGGCAACAGGAAAATCTGCGTTGGAATCATCATATCAACGAGACGGTTAAGAAAGAAAACAAGAGGCTACACTATCTAAGAGACTGCCGTAAAGCACAGCTACAACCGGATGTGGGCACCGCAGTATACTGCACAAAGATTCGCCCCCTACTCGAATACGCCTCTCCAGTATGGGGAGGGCTCCCAGATTACCTCGCAAATGAGATTCAGCGAGTTCAAAACAGAAGCCTTGACACAACAGGAGTCCCAAGAGATACGCTCCCAGTACTTGAACGAAGAAGAGAGGAAGCAGCAAAGGCGGAACTACAGCGGATCCTGGCTGATAAGAAACATCCTAACTATGCTTTTATTAAACATCAAGGAACATATAGTTATAAGCTCAGATCTTCTGCCAAGTTATCCGTGCCACTTTCTAGAACGACCAGACATTCAAACTCTTTTGTACCTAGAGCCAGCCGCTTTTTAACCACAAATTAATTTCTCACCTTCTCTCTGCGGTAACATTGTATTTTATTGCATATATATATTAAGTATGTAATATCATTGTATATTTTTAAAAAGATGAAAATTAAAGCATGTTATTATTATCAACCAAGGAAAAACAATTTCAGACATGACTGGGCTTGCCACAGGTAGCCCAGTAGGAATAGTCTAATTCTTTGTATTTCCCTTTTGAATCGGGGGATGAAGCGAAATATTTCAAACCAGAATATTCATACTCATTTCGGAATATTTTCCAAATATTCACATTCCAGAGGCAATATTCTCAAATATTCATATTCCCTGGTCTGGCTGGCTTAATTTTCATATTCCGAGGTCAAAATAGTCAAATATTCATATTCCGAGGCCAAAAATATGCGAATATTCATATTCCAATATTCCGCTTCTTGCCCCGATTTTGAAGTTTTCCGGCTTAATTTC
>JAOBRD020314827.1:0-21654 GCA_027575215.2 Hydrozoanthus sils | reverse complement strand
AAATAGTTGAGTTGAGCCCCAGGGGTTGAGATACATGTATCTTGATAAATACAATTAGTATATACCAGCTCAGCTATGCACAATTTGATTGGTTTAGAAATAGTAGATGTGAGACAATATTTACCTCCAAAATAGTATGTAATGACGCTTCACGTCTGTTTCAGATAATGATATAAAAAAATTTACTGAAAACGTCTTTCCTCAAAACACCAAGAAGGCAACAAAGTTGTGTTTGAAAGTATTTCATGGTCAGTAAGCTTTATTTTTGCATTTTTTGTGTAAATTAGGCTGCTTATGCATGAGTTTCGTTGCGCTCTGTGATTCAATCAGTAAACACATTTTTTCTTGCAAAGTCTTGTTTGTTTTGAAAGGAAAATTTAATGCATCAATTGCTTCACTGGTATATTCATGAAACACTTAATCCTATTTCATTTTCGATGGATAGTGGCTTAATCAATGCCGCTATCCACCTCAATTGAAATAGGATTTAAGTGTTAATATTATTCTCACTTTTAGTGATAATTTAAACTAGAAATATTATGTAGTGACATTAGATTCAACTTAGAATCATAATTAACCTCTTGCAATGCAGCCCCATAGGGAGGGGGATGCCATGAATGCATTCGCATCCTCCTGCTACAGGCCGTGAAGATCCACTTTTTTTGAAAACCAACTATTTGAAAAAGCAGTGCCCTCTATGTGCACCTAACTGAAGACACTATCAACTGATTTTAAAAATGCATGGTTATAAAACTCGTATAATATAGTTTTTTCTGATTTGCTGTTTATGGAGTACAAAATAGATTAATGAAATTAATCAAGAAAATATTTTGCTCTCTAAACTGTAAAGACTACATGGCCAAAAAAAATTGATTTAATTGCAGTTCAAAAGATTGAGTGTCTTCCATGTTTTAAGTTGGCTCTGGCTGTCTACATTTCAGTCTATATTTCAGTCTCGGGCAAACTAATTTTCAAAGTTTCTGCAGAACCATGATCCTTGGGGCCAAAACCAGCTAGGGTTTCGCACCTTCAGTGGTTATTTGGTTTGTTTCCTCATTCAATGCACCCTCTCACAAAAAAGCCTGACTGTGGGCCTGAAATACTTTGAATTTAACTATGACAATTAATTTCTCTATCCGTCATTTTAGTACTGTGGTATCCAAGCCATTTCAGGGACAGGAAGTTGTCGCCTTGCTGCTGAATTTCTGAAAAGATTTCACCCTGGGAAGGCAGTTTATGTCTCAAAACCAACTTGGGGTGAGTTTTGTATTTAATAGTTACCAGTTTGCTTGTGTTTTCAGATGTACACTAATTATGTTTATATAGCAGGTATGTTTTCGACAGATAGGGGTGCTGGCCTCATGCCCAACCCTCCTCCTTTCTTATTTACGCTTGGGACTGGCCATGGTGGAACATAGGCTCTCCTAATTCTGAATGTGAATACATTTCTTAGTTTTTAGTATGATTTTCATGTTAAACACCAATAAATAATAAAAATTGGGCACTTTCATTTGTAAATTTTTGTCTCTTTGATCACTGTAGTTTCCATTCTGTGCCATTTGTAGCTGGTTTTCTTGTGATTTAAGGCATTTTTGAGGTGCTGTAAGACCACTTAGATTAGTCAGTTTCAATAGGGAATGAATATGGTATTGAAATGTAATTCACCAACCAATATTGCTGTTCTTACTCGTTTAGTGTCTATTTTTGTGGCTCTTTGAAATCCTGGGTTGTTCTGGCCATTACTTAGTGAGATAATTTTTATTGGAAGTGGCATTCCCATTCAGAGCTTGGGCGACCTGTGGGCAAAGTGTTGTAGAAGCCACCTACTCCTAGATATGGCTGAGAGGGTTAAGAATAACAATGCACAACCCAGTTTTCAAGACTGAAAAAGTTTCCTAAGCTCAATGACCATTCCATTCCAAAAATTAATTGTGTCTTCCAAAATTAATGACATTTCAGCATGTGGTATTCAGTGCTCAAGTTTAATGGCCATCCAAAATGAGCAAAAAATGTTGAAAACCAGTAGACCTGTATTTTTGCCAAGTGGTCCTCTGGACTTGTAAGTAAAGTTGTGACCCTGCATGGGAAAACATATAATAACGACTTTCTGTTTTTCACTCAAAGCCATTCACTACCTGTTCAGACAACCTAAAAAGTCATTTGAATGAGTCAAAAAAGTCATTTGAGCGGGACAAAAAGTTGTTCTCATTAACTGAAAAGACATTTGAATGAGTTGAAAAGTCATTTATGCTGGTTTAGAAGTTGTTCAAACGAGTCTGAAAGTCATTTATGTCCTCTTCGAAAAGCCATTCAAACGGGACTCTGAAAAGCATGTAATTAAACTTCAGAAGATTCTCAAACAAGTTGGAAAGTCACTTACCATTTCGACTCCTTTTGATTCAAAACTCAAAATTATGAAAAATATAATCAATCAAAGAGAATGTTGACCTTGAAGTGAATTTGTTTACAATCAAAATTTGGGAAACGGCAATCTCGCTGCCACATGAGAACAGTAACACAAAGCAAAACAATTAACCTTCATCTCACCTCTTTGATTTTGTTAGCCTCCAGAACTTTATATAAGTTAACAAGGTCTCGGAAATAATATTTACATCTGTTCTATTTGGTCAACAGCAAGAAAAATCTTGGTCAATACAGATTATGAGCTTATACTAGCTTGCTCGTGGATGTCTGAGTTCAAGCATGACATGAATGGCAGTTTTGCTGTTGGTTCTTTATGTCATCTCTGCGCTTTTTAAAGGGGAGATAATCATTTCCTACTTTTCCAGCAGCAGTCCACAAGTCTCTTTTGCTGAACTCCTAACATTTTTAAAAACTCTGTTTAACCTGAATTGCAATTAATTAACTTTGCTTTGTTGAGGTACAATTAAATATACAATCTCCTTGATAACACTGAATGAAAACTTGTAACGCAACTAAACACTTGCACATTAAAACAGACATAAAGGTATTTCTGTTGGAATGTTATTACTGTGTCTTTACTTTAGAATCAATGAGTTTGAGGTTTCCAAGCACATTTCTTACTGTCTTACTAAACAAATAAAATAGAAAAGTTAAATAATGATGTTAGCGGTGCCCACATGTTCATGAATGAAGCTTCATGTTTCAATTTCTCAGGGCCACAAGTGGCTTTCTTGTGATGAACATACCTCAAATTTCAGTTGTAAACAAGTTCACAATACGAGTTTTGTTCACTTGACTTGTTGAGTTCTCATTCATCTAAAATTTCCACACAGTTCCTCGCTCTATTTTGCTACTCATTTTCTCGGCATGAAAGCCACTGTTCATATACTTATTGCAAGGTTTGTATTCGAAACTCAGTACACGTTCGTAACTGTCTGATAGTTCGCTCATTTAAAAATCGTGTTTTCCCATTTTTTTAACACCCATTTGCTCATTCAAAAATCCTGTTCGCTTGTTTAAAAATTCTGTTTGCTTGTTTAGAAATCACATTTGAAAGTTTATGCTAGACATTCGAACGGCTGTAAAACTTGTTTGAATGACTCCAAAACTTGTTCGAACGACTGAAAAAGTTGTTTGCAACCTGTTCATTTTTGCTGTTTAAATGGAAAGCCATTATTATACATTTTCCCATGCAGGGTCACAAATTATGCTCAGTAAGGATGCACAATGCAAAAGTAGGGAATAACCTTAAGTAAAAACAAATTAAGTCAAGCAAGCTTGTAATGCTAATAAAATATTTGCATTGTACTAGTGTAGCATTTTTCTGGAACAAACAGTACATGACATGTACAATTTCTTAACTGATTTGATGGCAGGAAACCACATCAAAGTCTTAAGGAATGCTGGTTATGAAGATGTCAGAGAATATCAGTATTACAAGAAAGAGACCAGAGGTCTGGATTTCAATGCCATGTGTGAGGATTTTGAGGTATATATAATATATTTTTCTTTTAAAAGATATCAGGAAGTATTGGTATCAAAATTGAAAACATTTGTTGTACAGTTTTGGAATGCTAATGTTGTGTGAGCATAAAATAAGCCCTTCCTCAATTTCATACAATGCAGCTTTTTGGTTAAATCAACTTTGAATCATTTTTTTATGACTGAACAATGAGCAGGAGCAGGTGTAGCTCAGTTGGTTAGTGTGCAGCTTTCATAGCTAGAGGTCCCCAGGTGTCTATTTCGACTTTCTTCTGATCAGTGTAGCTGTACAGTAGCTTTGAATACCCGTAAATCGGAGCACTGACAGAGGGAGGAGGTAAAGGGTGCACAATCGGCTTTCATTGATAACAGCACTCTCAGAGAGCTGAAGGAACTACTGATGTGACATAGCAGTACGTTTACAACAGTTTTAAGAGCTGGTCCCAAAACTTTTTGTTGTTGAATTTTTAATTTAAGAAAATTTGTGAGCAACTGTTTTTGATTTTGTTCTAACTGTTTGGATGATAGATTGATCCAGGAGATCATCTTTATTTTACCCGCCCAATAATGAATTCATAAACCCTTATTACTTAATATCCTTTGTTAGTATTAAACTAGCAGGTGAATAGCACTTTTTGTGTGCTCTGACTGGTTCATCAAACAGCGAAAATCCTGTGCTATTCACCTCCGTCACTCATCCATGAAAAATGGCTTCCATTTTGCTTTGAACAGTTTCTGAAGGAGAAATTCTTAAAATAAACGAAGAAGAAACCCCACAAACACAAAGAAAGTGACAAAGTTTTAGTGTTTCAGTGTTTAATGGTAATTTTTCTTCGCTTAATATCAACAGCACAGATTTTTGCATTATTTACCAGCTGGCTATTGACATTTTAAGGTTGTCTACAAACTTTTCTTTTCATTCATGGCCATGTAAACCAAAGAAAATTGAAAATCTAACAAAAGAAAATACCTTTTTGCAGCTTGGTTCGAACAAAAAAAAATAATTCAGTTGTAACAGCTATTGAGGAAATGACTCCTGGTGAACTAAACAAGTGCTTAGAGAAATTTTAGTGTCGGCAGGAAAACAAGATAGCAGACATTATACAAAGTAGGTTCTCACCTCAATTCATGAATTGTTCTGAATGTTTTGAAATAAACTGTTTTAAAAAGTGCTATTCACCTGGTAGTTTAATACTAAAACATTTATCCCCCTCAGTGTCTGTGCCTAGTGATAGACATTTACCTCACCACTTGGCAGCTTGGTAAAATTAATATCCATCATTAGTCACTTCCACTTCAGGGGATAATTGTTAAATATTATCTCTATGAGCAGTTTGGGAGAATTTTGTAATACATCTTTCAGAGGTCTTGGTGACAATCAAATTTCAATTTCTCATCACTAAACAACTTTATCAGTTTTACTGCTGCTGCAAGGCTCAAACAATAGGTGGTCAGTGCTACCAAAAAATGAAGAGCCCTGTGCAAAATCGTTATTAGTGACTTTGTATGAAACACTTAAATCTCCCACTGGTTGTAAAGAGATAACAGGGATGATGTTTAAGGAAGAATTGACAAATTCCTTAAAAGTCATCGTTTTTGCTCTAGACCCTACAAATAAACTTTGGCTACTAGATTTCTCAATCAGCATGCTCAATACTACAAGATTGTATGGAATCTTTGCGACTTATTAACTAAGAATTGTTCCTAATAAAATGCTAAAAAATGTGATCAGCAAATGAAGCTAAAAATGTTCTTTCTTGTTTTTTCTGTTTGCAAAGTTATAACATTGTAGGTAAATTAAATTAGTAGCGCTTAGTTTCATTTTGTGTTTATTTAATGACAATACCATGACTTGAAACAGAAAAGAAAACTGTGCTGTGTACTTTTAAAGAAGTGTACATAATTTTTATTATCATGGCTCATAAGTTTACTCCTGGACAGGATAGTCCAAAAGCCAGTTGATTTTACAGAAACACTGAATTTTAAAAGGAAAAATCCAAACAGCTACTGTAGAATTCTGATTTCTGATTTTGCCAGCAAAAGGGGCCACTATTTTCGGGTAGTCATTACTTTCGGGGGGGCATTACTTTTGGGATTTAATAGGATGGCAAAAAAGTACCATTATTTTTTTTTGGGGGGGGGGCATTATTAATCCGGAATTCTACGGTATAATTATCTCAAACACTCAGCTCAGAATTTCAAAAAGTAGGCAGATTTCATTGTTTACATACTAAATCCACATTCAAACAATTAAAATAAGTCGAAAATTTGATAGAGTGTGCATAGCGCAGTTAGTTATCAGTCAAGTTTTAGCTTGATACATTTCAAACTTTTGGAGAAATGGAGTTGAGGTAATTCTTGCCACCCAGCCATACAATCTTTGTAATCAAACAACTTTGGAAACCTTGTTGACATGGTGGACATACTGTACAACTTGATTATGAAGTGACATATAAGAAGACTTAACATCTTTTTTATCAAATATTTCAGCCGCACTTTAGAGACCATCTTCAGTGTGATTTACGACATGTATACTGAAGATGGTCGCTGAAGTGCAGCCGAAATATTTGTTAAAAATGTTATGTCTTCTCGTATGGTTCTTCTTAATTTGGTTTGATTTATGTTAATTAGGAAAATGTAAACAGTGATGTCATACTGAAATCTGCCTATACAAACAATCATATTAACTACACATTTCCAAGCCAAGTCAGTAAAAGGTTAAACAAAAATGAGCATTGGTTAAAAACATACAGTAACCATGGGTAAGAGCTAATCAGTCTTTAAACAACTGGGTCCTGATAACATTTTTGTTTGATAACCCCTCCCCAAAATCACTATGAAAAAACAAATTTAAAAAGATGTTTATTTAAAATCTATAACATTAGCTTTACAATACTTTTCAGTATTTATTTATATTTTAAGAACTGTAAGATGCAAAGACTTATAGTGCTTAATATAATTTATGAAGCAAGTCAGTGTATTGTTATTACCTTGAATTTGTACATTTACAGAGTTTCAGGTTTGAAATAGCTCAGGTGGAGAAAATTTGTACCACCTGGCTCAAAACTCTCCATAGTTGTACATGGCCCAGAGACTCTTGCATAATCTCCAGTTACTTCACATTATCCACTAGCACTACTGTGAATGAAACTTGAATGCATGGCAGCCTTTTATGTTAGATTACTGAAAAGCTTCTTTTCAGCTAGTAGAGGCTCATTCGTGCTATGTCTATGTTTTCATAACACAATGTATACATTTAACTAAGATGGAAGTTATTTCAAGGAAATTTAAATGAACATATGGATTATTCATGCTCATTCAAAATTTCAATTTCTAAACTCATTTTAGTAAAATGATTCAACAGTGAATAAAGATATTCACCCGGCGAATGGAGACAGAAAATTGCTTGTAGGCCCAGCAAAATTTGCCTAAACCTGAAGCCCTGCATTTAAAATTTCACTTAACAGCTGTTTGTTTTATATAGAATTAAATATTTTTGTTATTTGTTTTCATAGGCAGCTCCAGAGGGATCTATATTTGTGCTTCATGCATGTGCACACAATCCAACAGGTGTTGATCCAACTCATGAACAGTGGGAAAAGATTGCCAGTATTATGAAGGTGGGAGATGATTTAGTCATTCAAGATTATGGTGCTTGTCTTGCACAGTGTTCATCTTGAATCATGGTATAGTAGGCCTTCGAATTTGTCTTGTACAGTGTTCATCTTGAATCATGGTACAGTAGGTCTGCTGTACTAGTCTTGTACAATTTTCACTTAGTATCAGTATATATCTTCAGTATATAGAAGCTTTCTCTGGAGTCCCTAGTAATCATACATATATATATGGTTATTGTTTTTGAGAAAAAAGTCCACTCTATACAGCTTGATTCAGGACTGTATTAAATTAATTTTTGATGTTTTATATAAACACCTTTATTTTCCAATTGTTTACAGTCTTTTCAGTGTGGGTATGACTGACTCTTGCAAAAATACATTCAAGAGACACCTTTTTTGAAATAGTTGCTAACAGTTTTTTGGTTGAACCTTTCCGCACTGACACAGGTAATATGTATTATTATTGATATATAATATACTAATATGTTTAGGATTTTTTCTCTCTATACTTAGTCTAGCTATTTTGCCCTGTACTACTATTAAATTTGGAAAGTTTTTACACCCTCAACAACATTTCCATTCTATACTATTACAGTTGAACCATGGTAACTCAATTAATTGCAGAGAGAAATTAGAAATACCTCGAGTTACAGAGGTTTCGAGTTATAGGGGTTGAAATTACATTAAATATATGAGGCAAATTCAAGGTAAAATTCAGTTTTCCTTCATTTAAGCGGGGAATTCAAGTTATAGAGGGTTTGAGTTATCGGGTTATTCAGAACTCCAGAGTTTGTTCTAACCTCTCAACATTTTCACCTGAGTCAAATAGAAAATGATAAACTCAGCAAATTTATATTAATATTAATTCTTGAAACCAAAAGTGGCTGCTAAAACTGCAAAAACTATATAGTAATCATTTCAAATAAAAAAAAGGCTGCTTAATTCAGGCTGAAGCTATCCATTCAGTTGAAAATGGCTGCAAAATTGGCTGCAAAAACTTTAAAAAAAATTCAAACCGAAGTGGTTTCCTGTTTGGCAGCAAAAAAAAATTAATATCATTTCAATCAAAAAAGGCTGCCAATTAAATTGGCTGCAAAGCTACTAATTCAGTCGAAAGTGGCTGCAAATACTGTCAAAAAATGTTTTTGGAAAAAGTTGACTATTTAGCTACAAAGAAGCTAAATATCATTTCAATCAAAATGGCTGCTTAATTGGCTGCAAAGCTATTAATTTGGTCGAAAATGGCTACCAAATTGGCTGTAAAAATTGTCAAAAAAACCCAAACAGCTTGCCTATTTGGCTGCAAAAAATTAGTATCATTTCAATCAAAAATGGCTGCCTCATTGGCTGTAAAGCTACTAATTCAGTTGAAAATGGCTGCTTATTTGGCTACAGAAAGTATCAATTCAATCAAATATGGCTATCAAATTAGCTGCAAGAACAATTAGTGTAGTCCAAAATGGCTGCAAAAAGTTTCTATTTAATCCAAAATGGCAGCCAATATGATTACAAACTTAAGTAAGAATTCAGTTCCTGTCAATTTGGCTGCAAAAAGTATCACCACAGACCAAGTGGCTGCAAGTTTGGCTACAAAATTTAACAATTCAATTCAAAATAACTGCCAATTGGGCTACGAAATGTATCAACTCAGTCCAAAATTGATGCCAATTAGGCTAAAGGAAGTATCTTTTCAATAAAGTACAGCTCAGTGCCTATTTGGCTGTGAAAAGTACCAATTTTGTCGAATTTAATGGCTGCCTTATTGCCTGCAATACTTTAATTATCAAATGAATTTTATCCAAAAAGTTATTGTCATTTCATTGGCTGCCTATTTGGCCACAAAAAAAGTAACAATGTATTTCAAAATAACCCTCAATTTGGTTGCAGAAAATAGCATTTCAATCCAAATGACTACTGTGAAAGTACAGTATCAATTTTTTTAAAAATAAATTTGTACTAGTCTAGAGAATTACAATATATAATTATTATTTTTATACTATGAAGCTATGTAGCAACATATTACCAATTTTGAATTTTAATTTGTTGTTTGTGGTTGTTTCAACAGAGACGTAAGCTGTTTCCATTTTTTGACATAGCCTACCAAGGGTTTGCCAGTGGTGATCCTGAAGTCGATGCATGGTCCATCCGTCATTTTGTCAAACAGGGTATAGAGTTTATGGCAGCACAGTCATTTGCAAAGTGTTTTGGACTTTACAGTAAGTTTTCCTGACGCCTTGCTATAATATAATAATTTATTCTTGAGTGCTCGATCTTCATGATTGGCCACAAAATTGCAATTTCTGAAATTTGCACGAAATAGAGTCTCTCTAGAATAGTCCATTTCACGGTTCCTGGAAGGTAACCAAGCTTTGACATATAAAATTGAGGCAAAGATTGTTCTGACACATTTGGAGAAGTCGAAATAATAGACATGCTATAGGCGCTAATTAGTTTCTTTCTTATGATGATAATTTCCACTTCTCCAACTGTGCCAGAACAACCCTCGCCTCAGTTTCATGTAGAAGCTAGGTTACCTTTTAGGAACGGCGAAATGGACTACTGGCAAAATTTACAGCCAGACAAGAAGGCCTGAGCATGAAACATAATGGCTATAAGCATTTTTATATGTGCAAAGAGTAAAAGTTTAAAAAACATCACGGTTTTGTTGCTCTTCTGAAAATATTTGATTTTAAAAATTGGTATAAATACAATTAAGTTTCTTACCTCAAAAGCATCCTGCATAAAAAGTTTCACAGCAAATTTTCAACTAATATTGTTGTACTAAACTACCTGACTGCAAGATTTGTGCTTGGGATACAACAGCATGCACGTGCGTCCAAAAATTGTGTTCATACTCGTCGTCAATGCCTAGCCTCACTATTATGCAGTTAACTTTAGCCAAACTGAAACTTATTTCCAACCACCACAATCACTCTTCAGAAAGCCTCCAAAGAGTTTTTTTTGTGGACTTTACCACTAGTTTATGATAGCAGGACAGCTAAAAAAAGGTTTGGTAAGAATTAAATTCAACTACTTAATTTCCTCAGACGAGCGAGCTGGTAACTTGACAGTAGTTACTGTTGACAATGACACTGCAGAAAGGATTCGCAGCCAGATGAAAGCTATCATTCGACCAATGTGGTCAAATCCACCCAATCATGGAGCAAGAATTGTTGCAACAGTCTTGAACAACACAGCACTGTACCAAGAATGGCAAGTATCAGCTAGTGAACTTTGTGATGTTTATGATACTAATGACAAAGACAATTGGTGATTGTTGTTATTGTCATGAATGGACATTGTATACATGCCATGTGTTGATAGCACAACAAAAGCCATCTTCCTCCATAACCATTATTGTTACGTCGCAATAGAGCTGTCCAAAGGGACCTGTTGAAGCATTTTAATGTTTGAAGAATGAAAAGCTCCCCCCCCTCTCTTTTTTGCCCAAACAAATTAAGCCACAGTCTCACGAGTCTGTATACAACAGACAAGAGCTCACAACACTCCTCCCCGAGGGTGACCATTCATTCTTGCTACTTCCAAATTTCTACCTCCTCTGCTAGATCTGGCTGTTGAATTCGTTAATGTAACCTCCCTTACACCCAGTTTACCGGTGCACATCTGGTCTTGTAGGCAACAGTAACGCAAGGTCCGTTTTGTATGCAGCCTCATCTTTTTTTTATTCTTATTCAACAATAGCAGAGAAGCTTTCCTCACGTTTCTTCTGTCTTTGCTTGTATTTTCTTTAATCAAAGATCCAATCATTGATGCCTTGCCCGTTAGTGACTCTGCAGTGATAATGTCTTGCCTGGTGATGGTCCATCAACATCTAGGTCTCAGTGACTGCAAGTACTCACTCCTCTACCATATTACTTTATTGTGAGGACATTGATGGCTACAGGGGATGCAGCTCATCAAAACCCATAGGGAGGGCAGTGGTTGGACGGGCTTTGATTATGGTCGATACTTCTGCCATGACTGTCATAAGGTGCTCATGTGTTACCTAATTCCAGGAACATGACATCCTAAACTTGCTGAATTGTTCCAATGTGTTGGTCTGGTACACCACAGTAGTGGGAAACATTGGGAAGATCATAAACAGCCACTCACCCCCTTGTCTTTGACGTACCCTCCTTGTCAGCTCATAATACTTTTCCTTGAGGGAGCTGCCTAACTCCATTTGACCCCAATGAAGTTCGAACCATGATAGCACTGCAGCTTCGTCACTGGGCTTGGTAGTGTAAAGAATATTTGATGAAGGAACTTGCATCTAATGACTGCAGCACCATTATATGGATTGTCTTGTAGCTCAAACAGGTCTGTACTAATCCCCAGCAATTTGATTTGGTAGCTCCTCTCCTCATTTCGGTTTCGGATGGTCGAAGGTCTGAAGCAGTTGAACCAAACATTTGTTAAGGGAGGGCCAACTTCAGTTGTCGGCAATTATCTGCTCCTGCACTAAACCCAGCAACTTTTGGCATATGGCCCCAGCCGAAGACTGTGGCATACTTCCCTGGTGGAATGCCACTAGTGATAGTAGCGGATCACGAACTGACCATGACCTTAGGTAGCAACATGGGTTGCTCTTCAATTTACACTAGATGTGCAGATCGTAAACGTCACTATAGAGTCCTTTGTTGTAGTTGAATACTGTAGGTTAGTTGGTGAAAATTTAGAACTCTTAAAAGCGGGTACTCTCTCTTAACATTCTGTTAATGTGTGCAAATCTTTCAGCACCTAATCTGTTGGACTTTGGTGCACTCTTGACTTGATCTTCTTTGACTTCTGGGTCATTGGCATTTTATACGCTCAACTGTTTCATTTTGAATGGCAGAGGCATCTCTTAAAAGTGTTTGCTCATTCAATCAAGCTGGTTTAGTCCCCAGTTTGAAGGCCACAGGTAGCTTGGTCAGTAGGGTTTGTGCTTAACGTATCAACTGCGCAAAATTTACTACATAAACATAGAAGTGTCTGCTTTCATTTGCTATGTATCCTAGGACTGCTTTGGAATCAGTGTAGTAGGTTATCTGGCCAATGTCCATATTAAGTTCTTCTACAACCTTCTGGACTGCTTGTACAGAAAGAACTGCACTACAAAGTTTCAGTCGAGGGAAACTCGTGGAGTTCACAGGTGAGAGTTTACTACATATGTAAACCAGCAACACGCCATATACATTTTGCTTGTTCGGCAAAGGAAGAGAAACTGATAAAGCAATAGTATCTTCACTAACGTCTGAAAACCATCTAGTTTCACTCTCTCAGAGTCTACAGTACCCTTGAGCTGGTAACCCTTTGGTACAACGACATTCTCGTGACCGACACTCCCGAAGGGAATCTTTCTAATTGCTCCAGCGACTTGCGAGTGGGTCAGGAAGAAGGTCGTCCCTCCCAAGCGGTATGATTCTGTTTCTGCTCTTTCCTGTGGCTACAAAACGTTGAAGTAATGTTCTTCCTTCTAGTATAGGAGGGATTGCAAGGCCCCAGAGGGTCAAACGCCGAATCCACAATAGGAAGTACACACTTCCTGTAATAAAAGGGTTTGTGCGGAAGAGAAATTTTGAATGTAAGACAATCTTGTTCAAAGTCCCAGTAGAGAGACCACTGCGCAGGCAGGGTATCATCCACAAATCTAGGTCTCATGTATCCTTTTTTTTGTCACTGGATGGCCTTTAACCACAGCTTTAAGTTCGAGACGACCTGGTGCAGTTTAGGTTGCACATACAGCAAAGGCTGTACTGAAAATATCATTGGCAGTGGGCAGTGAAGCCAGTCCTTTGATCGTTGACATTAAACTTTTAGTTGTTAGTTTTCACCTCTTCGCTACATTTTTCCTTGCTGTCATTTAAACTTTTCCTAAGCTCAAATATGGCAATGCAGGACCACACCAGGTTATTTAGATGTTCCTGATTAACTGAAAGGAGTGGAACACTGTCTCTACATCGCACGTATCTGCTAATTTTTCTTTGGGAAAGCGCATTAGCACACAGAGAAGAATGTTCGTTCGATCAGGTCCAAGGAGAAGAAATATGTTGAATGAAACGCCTTGACACTCTAGCAACCCATCAAACACTACTCTCAAGGATCCTAGCTTTTTGGGTTGGTAGACTTCTATATGACTATGATAAATTAAAAACTCTTGGTCATCTTGATGTTGAATCTCTTCTGGAGATAACCTTGCGGAGTGCCCTTTGCCAACAGCCTTAGTCATACTTCATATTGGCTTGCGCTTATTCCATATATTATATTCTTGTTATACTCATTCTTTTAAAACAACTGAAGGTGACACCAGTAATGTCGATGCCACTGTCTCTGTTGATGGACGTACATACCATTGGTGATCATGATTGATGCTTTTGATTTCTTGCTAGTATGGACAAATATGAAGACAAACCACCATCCAGTCTACACCATCGCTTGATGAGGCTAGCAGTTTTAACATCGCGTATATCTTCCATGATGAACCATACATTTCACTATAATACGATCTACACGGTTGTGAACGAAGTTTAAGCAATTGCAAAAGAGAAGCCTGAAAAACATTCAGGCTTCAGTGGGATTCGAACCCGTGACCTCTGCGATCTCAGTGCAGAGCTCTTACCAACTGAGCGATGAAGTCTCATCCATCGGGAGCAGGTCAATTCTAGTGGGTCCATTTATGCCATTTGAAGTTGTACACTCAACTATGTTCAAATTATAGTTACTATGCGTGTCTTAGTTTGTGTTTAATCAAATTTGCAACTTCAGGAAGGAGAACTTGAAGTTTATGGCTGATCGAATCAGTGGTATGAGGAGATTGTTGTATGACAAGCTGAAAGAGAATGGAACACCAGGCACATGGAATCATGTGGTTGATCAACGCGGAATGTTCAGTTTCACTGGACTCAATCGTAAGTAACAACTATGACTGAGTCTAACTTCTAATAAACTTTTAGATTTTTTGTTGCAAAATTTTGGAAACTGCATCTGTTTTATACTTCCTTAGTTTTGTGTCTTTCTACTACATGTGCTCTCTGGAACTTTTGCTTAAAACCTTACACAAAGTCACTATTCTGGGCTGGAACCTTAGTCCATTAACAAATTTTTGCTAGTAACATTTTTTTACTAACGAAAGTAGGTGTGTTAATGATTTTGAAGCAAACGAAAATAAATGCAAATCAAAGACAAATTTGAACATTAACAGATATCCTATGAAATCTGTATATATTGCTCCTCCCCCCCCCCTCCCCGGGGGGTACAGCATTGATAGATTGATAGAATCTCGACCCATTTAAAAGAGCAGGTTCTGTGTATCTACCTTTCCCAGCCAGTCAATCTCACTTCTTAACCAACAAGTCTCTTTTCTTATTGGATGGAAATCCTGTTAAATCTTTTGCCCCTCACCCCCTCCCTGGGGACAACATTAATAGATTTGGTTGTTATAAATTTGACCCATTTACAAAAGCAGCTTCTATCTATCTACCTTCCCCAGCCAGTCAATCTCACCTCTTAAGCAACAAGTCTCTTTCTTTTATTGGATGGATACATATCTCGTAAAATATTTTGCCCCTCACCCCCTCGCTGGGGGCAATATTGATAAACATGTCATTTTAGATTCGACTTCTTTATAACAGCAGGTTCTGTGTATCTCCCTTCTCCAGCCAATCAAGTACAGTTCCTAACCAACAAGTATCACATATATCTACCAAGTAGCGGCCGTATAGATATATCTGCTGTCAATGCTGCCAATGTTGATTATATAGCAAATGCAATAAAGGAAGTGGCTAGCATTTTCACCTCAAATCTTTGAATTTTAACTAATATTAGATTTTTTTAGATATTTTTTAAATTAAATTCTGCAAAATACACTTCATCAGTATGGAAAATCATTAAATTAAGTATAAATAATACTATCGCCTTACGGTGAACTACTGAAAGTGATTACTCACTCTTTTATGCTATCTCGTGGTTAACCCAAGTGATGTCGACGATAACCCTTTCAGCCCTAAGAATGTAAAATGACAGATTGTTAAATTTTCCCAACTAACACCCATAGCTTTCATGTTGATTGCTCAGAAGAATTTAGTTTTTTAGTCAATCTTAGCATTTTGCTATGTTGACCAATACGTAGTCATGGACTACATGTAACTACAGCAATAAAACAAGCTAGAAGTTTTGATCAAGTCTGTCAATCCGGTTGTAAAACACAAATACACACAGCAAGAAATGATAACAGTATTGCCTCAGTCAAGGGCAAAAAAAATTACATTTCTATTCAAGCTTTCCTTTTAGCCATCTTGTAGTGTTAACTGCTCATTTTCTTAGCTGAAAGGTCATCAAAGCATTTTCTATATTGATCTACCTGAAAAAGGCAATTTTAGTCGAATACGTCTATGAAGTTTTTAACCAAAAACTGTTTATACCATTTTATATTTTAGCTAAATATGTTTGAATGATTTCGGTATTAGTTTCTCGAATTGTCTCTGCTTCAGCGTAGCTATTGTATTTGAAATCCATGATCAGTTAATCTGACACGTGTTTCATAGAAACACATGACAGACTCCAGGCTATGCAGATGGCTTGGATTTTGGTCTAGGATTGTCAAGGGAACTATATTTTGAAACGCCTTACCAGCTATGCAAACTCACGACTAACAAACCCAAAACTTACGCTATTTGAAGTAATTACAGGAGGAGAGGTGGCTGATTTTTTGGGGGTTGCTCGACCTGGTTCTGTGATCTGTAATCCTACTAGCACTAATAGTCACTTTGTAATCTAACTTAACCCTCACCCTGCTAAAAACGGTTTAATATAAACTAAAAAATGTTCTAACCACTGCTCGAAAACCTACAAAGTGACCATTCATTTTCTGTCTCTACAAGTAGATTTTTGAAAATGTCTATTTCTTCAACAAATTTCGTTGAGATTTTACGACTTGATTTTTTAAAGATTTAGCAGGATAAGGGTGAATAGTCCCTTTAAACTCCCAATCAAGCTTAATGTTTTACTTTTTGGATTTAAACTGTTGTCATCTGTGAACTCAAAATTCGATTAACCAAAGAAAATGTTCACATCTAAGTATGCTTTTTAATCAAAAAGATTGAAATGTAAATTTTGACCGAGCAGGATGGGGACTGGTAACCTGTGACGTAGCAGCAGTGAGTTATGTGGTTTCTGTTCAATAAATTTTATTTCTGTTAAAAAATGTCATAAAATTTTTATTTCAACCAATTTGAGGGGAATAATTCATTGATTAAAGTTATAACAATGTGACTATTGTAGCCAGAATTGAATTTTTCGAGATAAAAAAGATTGTCTCTGCTTCATGCCTCCTGCCACGTCATATGCCTCCTGAACGTCATCACTGCACGCTTCAAGTCTAAAAATTGTAACAGGAATGGCGAGAAAGGGTTTTATTTTCGAAAATTACTATTATTAAAGGGTTCTACTTTCCATCTGGAACTTTAAAAAAATAAGCTTGATAGAGACTTTAACTCATTCTCTTACAGCTAAACAAGTGGAGCTACTTTCCCAGAAGTACCACATCTACTTGCTAAACAGCGGTCGCATTAACGTCTGTGGCATTACTCCAAGTAACGTAAGCTATGTAGCCGAAGGGATCCATGATGCTGTCACCTCGATTCCCTCCGAATGACTACTGACCACTTCTCCTAACTAAAATAACCCTAACTGCTAGATATTCCCTTCTAGTCAAGATTTTGTTAAGAGTGAATTTTAGCTCTCCAAGGTGATTTGCTGGTTTTAATGATTTTGAATTGATAAGTAGCCACATGGAAATATATCAGTGTTGTAAAGTGAGGTCTCTTCACTTTTGAGTACTATTTAAGTGTCTAAAATGTAATTGAATCGAGTATGTTCCCAAGACTGGTGACTGATTTGTGAATCTGACTCCTTAAAAATAATTTATCAACCCTTTCACTCTAAAGAGTGCCTAATGTTCTTATGTCTACAATAACGTTTTGTGTAGTTTGGGAGAAAATCCCCGAGTTTTCTTGGTAGACGATCATGTCATAATCTCAGCACTGAGGCCATTATCTTTTTAATACAGTAGGGAGAATTTTGATGTTGACAACTGCTGTAGAAGTGAATGGGTTAATAACTTGAGCAATTAGTTTGCTAATGCTCAGTTTTATAAAACGGTAAATGTACAAGTTCATTGGCAAGATCTGGAGCCAGTTCTAAAGCCAATTATAACTTTAAACCAGTATTAACTTTTAACAAAACGTACTGGTTGTCATGGAAATTAACCATGAATTAGGGGTAATCATCTTTTGATTAGCTAGACCCTGGAGTTTGCTTTTGCGATGGCAAGAATGGATTGAAAAAAATAATAAAAAAGGTAGAAATGAAGCGTGTCCGGGTGTTTTCCTGGTTTAGAAAAGTTATGGAATGCCATGAAAATCGAACTGTACAGGGAACACAAATTATGGATATGTCCCCTATCAACTGTGGTCCTGGATACAGCCCAATGCCCTGGCCGGGGATTCAACTCCAAATTTGTTAATGGTTAGCGTCATTGACCTAAGGGCCAATGCGAATTTAAAAGCTAAGCTAAATCCTTTCACAAGTCAAGTGGCTCATAGGGCCGGCGTTTATCACCGGTTTCTGTAGTGTTAAACGAATGAGAGTCTTTGACTCCCTCTGGACTGGACACTAATCTATCCCAGGTTAGCCACAGCAAACTGGTACTCATTTATACAGCTAAGTCGACTGGAACAAATTCAAGTGTCTTGTTTAAGGACACAACACAGTGGTCTGACTGGGGCTTGAACTCGCGACCCTAGGATTACGAGTCGAGCACGCTAACCGCCGACTGCCGCGCATTCGAATACAAACTGTGAACTCTTTATTACTACCCATATATGGAAAGTTTTGCTCGTATAAACGCAACGATGTTTATTTTGACTGGTGACCCAATCCATAGAGATCATACTAGATTAACTGTTGAATATAAACTTAACCAATATGCTCGGTAACATTCTAGATAAACACAATCTCAACAGTCATCCACCAAAGGGAAATGTATAGTGGCAGGATTATGATAAACACTAGGCAGATAGTTATTGTTTTAGTATTGAGCTAAACTAATCTAAGAGTTGCAGCAAAATAACTTGGGATTTTGATGAAAGTCTGTGAATGTGGTATTCGACAAAATGTACAAAACTGAATTTAAATGGAACTGATATTCTTACGAAGTCCAAAATGTGTAATACCGCAATAGCTTTAACAATATGTTGTTGGTCTTGCTACGAGTATTGCAAACACAACAAAAATATGAAAGGCAACTTTTGTTCGTACAACTTCAAAATTTACAAATGTTTTTTTGCGAGAAAACAGATGTTTTGAAATCACACCGTAGAAACTCTGATGTTCCTTGGAGTTACTGGTTTGATACGCTTGTGCTTAAGTTGTGTGGTTTGTTTCACCCAGACATGTGGCACTGAATTGTTAACGTAACATCTTCTGGCCTTACAACCTGCAAGCAAATTTGGTAAGTTTGCTTTTCTACCATGTAACACATTAATTGGTTCTTCTTTTGCTTTTTTGTTGACACATTGCAACGTCCCTCTTACATTTACCGGTGCCTTTTGTTTCTTAAGGATTCCATTTCTGTGTAATCCTCTTGTGTTTAAAATGTCTTCAGCAGTTTGCAAGTTATCACTACCTATTTTGGTGTTATCTACAGTCAAAGTCTTGCTCAAAATAGGTCCTTTCTCCTCTGAATTACAGTTTGCTGCTTCAAGTTGTCCCTCTGATCCGAACTGTGGTTTGGAGTCGATGTCACTACCATTAAAGTTGTTGGAGTTTGAACTCTCCTTGCTGGGAGAAAATGAGTTCGCCTGTTCACAAGCAAAAATGTAAGTGATTGTATCATCATCAACGTTAGTTGGGCTACGTTGAGCTTCAATAAACGTAAAGGTTGGGTTCGGGAAAAGTTCTCTTGCTTGTTCCTGATGCAATGAGTTTGTTTGTTCTTCTGTGGACTGGGTACAATTCCTTGATGATCTCATCGACCAATCAGAACCAACTTGAGCTAAAGCTTTTCGTATTGTTGATGGCACAACATCTTTACAAGTTCGAACTTGTACTAAAGAACAAGTTTTCGATTTAATTTTGTAATTATCTGTATTATGTAGTGATGGCACCCTTTGATCTGATACCAAAAAAACGAATAAAGTAAATTAGTGATATATGTAAAGCCACATACCAAGTATTGTCTTTTACCCAACCCCAGGTTATCAGCAAGAAATAAACAATCCTTGCACAATAGGGAATAGTGCCCAATAACGACTTTGTACATTCTTGTAACTTATGGCCATAGTTTTTTAAAAGTTGTTTGGGAGAATTCCAATTTTTTTTTGGATGATCAAATTTTGTGTTCTGCCACTAACAGTTGTACTGTTTATGTAAGGACAATCATGATGTTAAATGCTGTAGGACTGAAAGCATTAAACACAAAAACTTCTCTGAAGAATTACCCTCATTCTCTTCACCAAAAACTATTTCACAGTGCAACTAAAGCTGCCGGTCAATCAAGCTTGAAATGCCCAACTGTGCAACAAAGCCAACCAAAATTATTAACTTCCAACTTTCTTAAATAAACGAAAACCAGCTTTCTCTGATTATTTCACCTTGTATTATAAAAAAATGTCTAGACCTCGTTTCCGCTTTTATGTCACAGGAACTGTAACTTACCAGTTCTCTCCGAAACTTGGCAGTTCTTACTGGAACTTACAAGTTCTCCCTGGAACTTACTAGCTCTCACTGAAACTTTGCAATTCTCACTGGAACTTAAGGTGATGTTACACGAGGCGATTTCCTGTGCAACTTGCCATTGCGAGACAAGTTGCAGAAGGGGTGTTACACGGCGCAATAGTTCCAGCAACTTGAAGAAAGTAGCTGCAATCATTGCGAAACCAGGTTCTACCTTTGCTGAAAATTGTCTCACAACAATTTTAGCCATTGCAGGGGATGTTACACGCTGCAATGGCTCGTGCAACTTGTGTCGCAACGCCATTGCGATACAAGTTGCACAAGAAATTGCGTCGTGTAAGATCACCTTTAGCAATTTCTTCAAGAAACTTAACCGTTCTCGCTAGAAATTACCAGCTCTCACTGAATTTCGGCAATTCTCACTCGAACTTAGCAATTTCTCACTGGAACTTATCAGTTCTTACTAGAACTTGTCAGTTCTGACTGGAACTCGCAATTTCTTCGTGAAACTTAACCGTTATCACTGGAACTTACCAGCTCTCACTGAAACTAAGCAATTCTCACTGGAACTTACCAGTTCTTACTAGAACTTACCAGCTCTCACTGGGACTCACCAGTTCTTACTGAAATGTAGCAATTTCTTACAGGAACTTATCAGTTCTCACTGAAACTTGGCAGTTCTTACTGGAACTTATCAGTTCTCACTAGAACTTACAATTTCTCACTGGACTCACCAGTTCTTCATGAAACTGGCCGTTCTGGCTGGAACTTACCAGCTTTCACTTAAACTCCGTAATTCTCACTGGAACTTAGCAAATTCTCACTAGAACTTATCAGTTCTTACTAGAACTTACCACTTCTTACTGGAACTTACAATTTCTCTCTGGAACTCACCAGTTCTTAATGAAACGTAGCAGTTGTCTCTGAAATGTAGCAATTTCTCACAGGAACTTGCCAGTTCTCACTAGAACTTATCAGTTTTCACTGAAGCTTATCAGTTCTCACAGGAACTTGCAAGTTCTCACTGGAACTTACCAGTTCTAACTGAAACTTGGCGTTTCTCACTTGAACTTACCAGTTCTTACCAGAATTTATCAGTTCTCACTGGAACTCACCAGTTTTTACTGAAACTGAAACTTGGCAGTTCTTACTTGAACTTATCAGTTCTTACTAGAACTTACCACCTCTCACAGGACTCACCAGTTCTTCACGAAACTTAGCCGTTCTCGCTGGAACTTACCAACTTTCACTTAAACTCAGTTATTCTCACTGGAACTTATCAGTTCTTACAAGAACTTACCAGTTCTCACTGAAACTCACCAGTTCTTACTGAAACGTAGCAGTTCTTACTGCAACTCACCAGTTCTTACTGCAACTCATCAGTTCTTACTGGAACGTATCAGTTCTTACTAGAACT
>JAOBRD020314721.1:0-21654 GCA_027575215.2 Hydrozoanthus sils | reverse complement strand
AAAAGATACATAGCTTGGTGCATGAGATATGATCAGTTTTGAAGTTGATGACACCTGATATTAAAGACACAAAGAAAATGAATTATTCGAGGGCTTAACGAAAATTTTCCTAGAAAATCAAAAGGTGTCAAACAATGAGACCCAAATCTTTTCTCTATTTAATACAGTTTGTCACTTCAAATGCCATAATAAAAATCAAATAGCAAGGGCTCAATACTAATCTTAACTTATTAGTTAAGTGGCTACTGACAACTTAAAATTAGTAACATGATAATTTATATTCACAATGGCATTCCATGAAGTCTTACATAGAAACTAGTTCGGTCAATTAATTTTTCTTTAAGTTTACTAGCCAAAGTGGCAAACTTGAGGAATTCAAAAACCTACCAGCCAAAACTGAATTTTTACCAGTCTGTGGCTACCACGTGTCGCGCCACAAATAACTACAGATTATTTTTGTATTCTAAAACCATAACACCAGTATTTGTAAATTAAATACCCATCCACTTGTTAAGGAAAACTGGAAGTTACTCAAGAAATTAAAAGAAAAACAAGTTCCCAAACAGACCCGTGAAACTTTGATCACAACTTGATCAAAAGTTTTAAATCAATGGTTTGCTAAATAAGTTATGAAAATTAATATTTGTAATAGATATATGCTTTATATTTTTAGCATTTCTAACACTTTAACTGTTTTTAAAATAGGGCACCATACATGGGGTGGGTGGGATGGCTTTGAGAAGAATTTTAGGATGTTCTAAGAAACCTCCAATGGAGTGCCCAAAAATGAGGCAAACTGAACATAGCTTATGCTGATAATACTGTAATATGGACCGATTTCTTGTTCTTCAGAACCTTTGATAGTCTAAATTTTAACACATTCAGTTTCTGTGCAGTAAGGAAATGAAAGCCATGAAAGCCACTTTTATTGTTTATAAATTATATCAAAATGCTGCTTCCATTACCTGAAATATTATGAATTATTTTAATCTAAGAAAAATGATAAGTACCCCATCCCATACAGTTTGTGCACACTATCCCCTAGCTAAATCCTCTCTCGAGCCTAAATGGCTCATAGGGCAGGCAGCTATCTCCGGTTTCTGTATAGTTAATGTTAACATGGCTTTCCTTGTATCATCTTCATCATCATTACACCTTCAGTGGTTTTCTTATCGTTTCTGATCAGATATTGTCTTGCTGAAACTAAGGCCTTTCTCAAGCTAAGTGGCCCATTAGGCTGGCACTTATCCTAGGTTTCTGTAGTGTTAAGTGGGTGAGACCCCAGGACAGGACACCAATCCATTGCAGTTTAACCTCCAGCAGAACTGGTACTCATTTATACAGCTGAGTCGACTAGAACAAAGTCAAGTAAATGTCTTGTTCAAGGACACAACACAGTGGTCTAACCGGGGCTCGAACTTGTGACCCTAGGATTGTGACCCAATCTTACTAACCGCTTGCTTGGCCACTGTGTTGCTGACCCCCTCCCCCCCCCCCCCAATATCAAAAAGTCATACTGTTTCAAGCTATTAGTTTCATAACTTAGATGGTAAAGCTTAGCACCAGAATCACAGATTTGAAACCTGTTGAAGTTGGAGCTTTTTCTGCAAAGTTTGCCGCAAGGTAACAAGCCCAGTTTGTATTTATAGGGCGAGTCTGCTGTGCAGGACATCTGGGTTCCATTCCCAGCCAGACCTTTATTTAATTTGCTTCTGAAGACATTTTGTCATTGGTACTTTTATAGCTCTGAGAGCTTTTCCAACACTTCTATTTAATGGTAAATGGATAAAAGTGCTTACCTGACCATTTTAAGGCCCTGAAATAAGCCTTCAAAATAGTGCATTCAGTGCAAATAAAATTCAAAACACACATCAGTGATTTATGACCTCACATGGTTTGAAGGGGCTCCAAGCTGCTCTATACTATGTTTTACAACGAACTAAAGAGTGTTTTGCTCACTGGGACACCTGCCATGCAAACTTTACATTTGAATTGAACATTTACATGAATTTGACCAGGAAAGCAAGATTGATCTCCTGCCTTTTAAATCGTGTGACAACACACATATGTAATGAGCTTAAAAAGTTTTCACAGCTTTGGCGCTAAAATAGGCATTTTGTCTTTGAAATGTCTGCGAATTTATTTTAAAACCTGGCAACAAGTGTCTAAGCTGAAATAATAAGGGCCAAATTTTAGTTTTAGATGTTTTAAACTAGTTCGAAGGTTTCACTTCAGTAGCATTTTAAGACTGGTTTCCATATCATTTTCATCCCAATCTCCTTCGATACTTTCAAAACAACTGGGGTAACTGGGAATGTGTTTATGGTTTCTATATAGTAGTCCTATTCACCCTAAAGTTGTTTCGGCTATATTTTGCAATTGTCTCAATCATCCAAACAGAATTTTTTTCTATCCAAGCGATTCTCTAGGTTGTTTACGTCTTTTTCAATTGTCCACGATCATCCCTATAGTGTTTCCATATAACCTTCCTGGTCACTTGGAAGCAATATGGAAAGACCTGGGCGATCTGGATGACTCTGATAAATCATTATAAGAAAACCAACCTTAAGGGTCTTAAAATAACTCAGAAGGTGCTGCCTTTGCTCTAACATCAGCAAACGATATGACATTTTCGTCTTCTCAGATAAGGGCTTTAGACTTTTGGACCCCGGTGGCAGAACTTGAGTAACTCTCATGTCTGATTCGTCTGTTTTCCCGTGAATCGTTGTGACAAAAATGTCAAAAACCAAGACTATTGGTTTAAATTACCAGTTATTCAACTAAAATAATATGCCAGTTTATCAGGGTATGTATACATTACATGAACATCTCTTAATATAGTAATATTAAATTTACCCAGATGTTTAAGCCATTTCATTATTGTCAGACCAAATGAATAAGTGACTGATTCAAGCCAAACAAACTCATTTGTACATCTGCAAAATTTACAGAAAATCGCAGAGAAATTCTATTCTCCCATGAACAGTTCAAAACCATAACACACTGATAGTGCTACTTGTCTAGTACAACAGCAATAACGACATCCGCGCCATATTCAAAGACTTCAAATTAGACTATACATTCCTTTAGCTTCAAAATCGCAATAGTGTTTGCTGACATCGATAAGAATTTTACCTGAACAATGTCAATGTCAATGCTTAGAAATGTTATCATTGTTCAGATAAGAACAAATCAGTCCAAAAAAAAAGATTTATGTAAGAACTTAAAAAAAAATAGGAGGTATTTATCACGTGATAAAGTTTATCAAAACGCGACAATTTTCAGAGCTATTTTCGTTGTCTGGTGACAGCTGGCTTCGGTCTAAAAGGAGACTTAGTTCTCACCTCTCCGACATCTTTGATAAGCAATTTGTTCGTATGACACTCAGATGTTTGATAAAAAGCTGTTAAGAAAAACAAAACGAAACATAATAAGGTACGATACTTGAGCCAAAATTCAAAAACATATCTATTCAATACGGCACTGGATAAAACACATAAAAGTCCGAGGTGAAAATTGATATGCATTTTGATAAATTCCAAGGCATGTAAATAAAACCATTTCTCAATAATATTTATGAGATTAACATTCTTGCAAACGTACCAAACATCGTTACGAAAATAGCAACGAAACTTGGAGAAAACGAGAACGCCCCACTGATACAACTTGCCGCCATCTTTGACTCTTCCTTGTCCCATGACCTGCCCAGCTGAACAGAATGTCTGTGGGCTCGTATCAATATTGAAAACCACATGAACACGATTTGTTGAAACAAGCAATTATTCAAATAATTTTTAAGACTCGATAAGAAATTGCAGTATTTATCCTAAAGCCATCATACTTTTCGGGGGATAAAAACTGGGTGACCTAAAAACTGTTTATAAATTTTTACGGTTCAGTAACTCAACGTCATAGCAATCAGCAAGCCGCGAGAAGCCTGAGTTCAAGTCATTGTTGTTCGAAGCTTGACTTCGACCGAATCGCGTTCTGCTGTGCGTTTGCAGCCGTCTCTGATCAAATGTTTCCATGGCTGACTGTGCCGATCGAAACATTTGGGAAGTCGTAAAAGCCCGAAGCAGTATTGATTATGAGTTATCGGAAACACAGGATGAAACATCGTAAGGCCGCGACAACTACGTCCTATGTTGATTTCATTTTGCCACCTCGTGTACGTTTCGATGTGATTGATGTTAGTTTCGGGTGTATTGTATCTCTCTCGTTTCTTGAAGGATGGTTGATAAAAGCGAGAAAGAAAGCTTTGAAGCAAGCCAAGACGAAACACAAATCTCCCCTAAACAAAAGGTAGAGTAAATTTTTTTGCAAGCTCTTAGTAAGACAGAGAAAGTAGAACTAGAAGTCATACAGCCATGACTTGATCATTGTCAATTCCCGCCCACAGTTAAAGCAAACGACAACCTCAAGTTCTCGTTCAAAGTTTTTCCTTAAGCAAGATTTAACTTTGTTTTGAACGGATAAAGGGTTAAAGGTGTTAGGATTAGGTACTTGGGTTTTATTATTGACTTCTTGTTGGTTTCTGAAGAGGTTTCGAAGTTCGACATAACTCGGTTTGTTAACTCTGTAATGGGGTACTACCAATCAACTACGAGGGGTCGGCTCGACAGCTCAATTCTGTTCATTTGAAATTCTGAGTCTGCTGTTGTCAGTGTAGAAAGGTGGTCACAGAAGGCTGTCGCCAATTCGTTTCAGCCATAAACGGTTGACACAGTTCGTGGATCGACTGACAATCTGATTCTCTCTCCAGCGGACTTGAACAAGTCTACAACGATATTGAAGTCAAAATGCCCCCTTTCAAGTACGTTTCTCTATTTCCGTAACCCCGTGACCTCTTCATTGCCGTCTGAAAAGTCTCCAAACTGTCTGTGTTTGTGAACATACCATATGATTCATCGTTGACGTAGTCGCGGTTCGGACACGAGGTCGAAATCTAGCATTGGGAATAAGTACGTTGTACGACAAGTTCACGTCACGAGGACAAATGCAGATTAGTGTTTGCCGGACTCTGTGATTACGAATATTTTAGTGAGCAAAGAAAATACGGTATCTCGGAGTGTTATATTAAAGATGTCGCTGTATTGTTTAGAAACAGTGACGTTATTTCACCGTTTTCGTGATGTAACGACAAGGTAGATTTCCTGTTATGTCCGCCATCTTGACTTGTTCGTCGTCTTGAGTCGATGTCGTTTGGCAGTGTTTCGCAACAAGTCGTGGAAGCACGGGGTTTTCTTGAATGTGTTTAATTCGGTGTTGTGGCCGTATGCAAGTTGCATCTGTTCTTGTGGCGACAGTAGAAAACAAATTTTCGGTCTTCGATGTTCGAACGAGACGTGTCTATCTTTAGGTCGTGATACATACATGACCAAGTGACCCTTGCAGAACAAGCGAGGTCCACTTACGCACCAAATAACCTACCTTCAGAAAAGTTTTCTCGCCAAAAAAGCTGTTACTCTCGACATCAATAAGCTAAATAGAAAGCAGTTAAGAGAAACACGTGCTTACCCAAG
The DNA here is from genome assembly GCA_027575215.2 of Hydrozoanthus sils. Classification (NCBI taxonomy): domain Eukaryota; kingdom Metazoa; phylum Cnidaria; class Anthozoa; order Zoantharia; family Hydrozoanthidae; genus Hydrozoanthus; species Hydrozoanthus sils. The sequence goes on along the minus strand of JAOBRD020314721.1, from coordinate 16,132 downwards.
GGATCTTTGGAGGCTAAATCTCAGTTTCCCCTCACAAAAATGAATCTTGGTAAGTCGTCTCCGTATGTATTCCTGTTAGTCAGGGGTTGAGTCATAGGGCCTTCCCATTATAAGACTGGATACTAAAATGGCAATAGCTTCTCTTAGATGAGCTAAACTGTCGACGGAGATTTTACGATGAAACAACAGTGGAGAAAGGAAGAAAATACTATTGTACTTCTTACTGAAAATGACAGCCGCGAAGACAGTAAGAAACTCGTAGTTCCAGATGCTTTAATTAGCTAATAATGGTTTTTCGTTGTTTGTTATTCCTGTCTTCCGAACTTAAAGAAACCATATTTTAGCAAAGCCAAAGGAGAAGGGTCTTTGCCTTTCATGTTAAGACGGCTTAAGATTACAGTCATCTACACAGAACAGTCAAATGACCCTCATTGTTTGCACTATCTTAGTTTAACGTAAATCAGTTCGAATTGCTTGTGTTCGACGGAATGCGTTTTCTTCTGTCTTGACTCTCAATGATAACACATTCTCTGTGAACGATATGTGCCAGGAAAAAATGGACACATCTGTTCGTGTGCAGGCTGTAATTGCTGTTATTTTTCTTGTGTAATTTGTGTGCGTGTATTTGTACATGTTGTAAAATACTCATTGTTTGTGTTAACCTCTATCTGCATATGTATCTGTGTGTGTTCTCATGCCTGCCACTACGACAACTCTGTACTCGAGTTTACAAGAAAAGTCATGAAAAACGGCTTGTAAAGGTTTACTAGGTGCTTTTCCTCTTTTTTCGTTAAGCAACTTTGTACGCAAGAACTGTTTAATGACTCGAAACAACTTGTTAGTGTCTTTTAGTTTGTGTCAAAGGATAGAATCGTCCATGTATAACGTACCAACGTGTGTCTGCCCTGTATATCTGTCTGTCACTGTGATTTTACGAAAGAGTGAGCATGGATATAAGTGTTATCAAGTTTGTCTGTACTTTTTCATGTTCGCCCATTTTGTAGTAAGTTTGGGTATTCAGAACTAAATCAGAATCTGGTGTTTATGTGTGACTTGCTGTAAGTAAGTACTTTAATTTTATGTACAAATATGTGTGTGTGTATATATATATATGTATATATAATAGGCAACCAACAAAAACCTTTAGTTAACACTGTCTCCACCATATGGTATGGTCTTGACCCTTCAATGTGGTCGTTATATAGGTGTAATTGATTTTCTTGGCTTCTTCTTTGTTTTAAAACTAACTGAAACTTGTATGTAGGAACCTTCCTTTTGTTTTCTATATGTATTGTTTGGTGAATAGGTGTAACGCACTGTATGATGAGTAATGTTTTTTCTCTTTGATAATACGGACTCTTAATCATGTGAACAGAGAACTCTAATCTCCTTCATGGAAACTAGATGTTTTCTAGGCTGTCAGAAATATAATTTTATTCACGTGCAAAACCGCGGCAATTTTCAAGAAAATCACGTGGAACCAAGGTAACAGTTTGTACCATGTACCAAATCAAAACTCATAAAAATGTTGAAGTTTTACTCAGCTATTCTCCACTGATTGGAAATAAAACGGCTATAGTGGTCATTTTCAATAATAAGAACTAACTAATTTCTTCGTATTTGTAACCGATTTGGCCTAGAAAAGTCGTGGATGACGAAAGTGAATAGCAGGAACTAACGAGTGATGTATTATTTATTTGTCTGAAAGTAAAATTTTTCAAGTCGCAGAAGAAGCTACGTGTGTAAAAGGTGGCACAGTTGTGTCGTGGCCTGTCATACGTACAACCTGTTTTCTATTAAAAGCCATGTGCACGAGATTCAGTTCCAATATCTAGCATTGGCACACTAAAACCCTTTTATTGTTCTAACTAGACAGTGCAAAAAATGTAGCCTAAACTCGAACCTAGTTTATAAGACCATCGTTGAGTACTTCTATGATTTCCAAAGCACGTAAATGTTACTGATGAAAAATATCACTGAAATAGAAAAACTTGTTTTGTGTTTCTGCCCAATTACTATTTAGAGTACTGTTCGTTGCTGATCACCGTCCGCGGCTAGATTCTAAAACTACTTATTTGCTCACCGTTGGTTATAAAGCTTGCGCTGAGAATTGGCAAGACCTTTCGTCTTTCTTTTTTTGTCGTCTGTCAAACCGCGTTGTTTGTTCAGCTAAAAAAAATGTTAACTTTCTCATCGTTTTCGTAGTCGATTGGTTTTTGTCATTTTCAAAGACCAAAGACAAAGTGCATGGTTTTTATTAGGCGTAGTTCGTTTTTGTTTGAATGAGAAAGAATCGATTCGAGTAACAAGCTACAAGAATATGTGAGTTCGTTTCTTCGCTAACGTGTTACATTGTAAATATTATCGACAGAAATTGTTTACACTTTGCACATTGATTCAAACTTTGAGTTTGATGCAGTCGAGTTAAATCCCAGAAAAAGATTTCAGACTTTCCAGAGCTGAGTGCAAAACTCCTTACAAGCTAATATTTTACTGAGTTATATACGAAAGAATGGATTTATGAACCAGTTGCCAAGTCTTTCCTAAAGTTCGACTCTATTAGTGATCTTCGTTGATTCAAAGTCGACGGACATCAATAAATTGATTGAATAAAATTCTATGTTTGAAGTGAGCCATTCTCTTGAAGAAGATGTCGAAAGGTCGTCAAAATGCGACAGGTCTATTTTTGTTTTCACTGCTAATCGTTTGTTATTAATTTTAATTGCAGCTTGTTTCTTCACGCAACGGACTCCCCATTTGCGATTTTCTTTTGTTTCGAACTTCACCCAGTAAACTTGATTATTTATTTTAACTTACATGAAGAGAGTTGGAGGGTGGACTTGAATCCTGTCGGACCTTCGATGGGTTAGTTTTTTGGTTGGCCGATTTATTGGTTAGAAGATTACGCTAAATTGAACCATTTACTGATAAAGCAATCTTGTTTATTAGTTATTAAACGAAAGTTTTCATTATCAAATTGCTAACACTTGCTTTTTTCTGATTGGCTCTTCTTGTTCATTCAGGACAATGCATCGTTAGTAATGATACATTTATTGCAAGTTTATTTACTTTAAGGTTCGAAAAAAACTTTATATGGTAACGAATCAAATGAACGGCTGAAATATACACGATTACTTTTAAAATCACCCTAGAAATAATAATTTGTGAAAATTATATTAGCCAACCTATTTATATAAGATCTAGTCCCAGAAGAAATTCGAATGAAACGTTTTTGTCTGACTTATCTTGTCAGTCTAATGGACAACAATCGGCCAATAACAATTTTTCCAGGCACATTATTAAGATTTTATCCTTGGCAAATTTCCAAGTCACGTAGTTTACCGCATGTTATTCTGAATATGTTGTCAATGAGTTTGTTAAACCTTGTTTAGTGCCTTGCGAATTCACAAAAGGAACTAAGATATTTGTAATAGTTTTAAAAACCAAACAATCTGGAATATAGAAAGTTATATATCCCGAAAATTTTGAACCAAAGTTTCTGTTCAGATTTCTAAAATGTTAAGTGATGCGCGAGAGGAAGTTTTCAAGCGAGTCTTTATCAAAGTGTGCAAGTTAGATAGTCCAGCGTCTCTGTAGTGATACACGCAGTTATATCAACATTTCTGAACAAAATAAATACGATATGTCTCGTGTATTTTTTCACTGACCTATTTGTTGAGGTATTCAGTCTAGTTTTAATCAACTGAAACAAAAAAGAAAATGGTCTTTCAAGTTTAGCTGTTTTTTTGCACATGTATTATTGCATGTCTTCCGGTTCATAAGTATTTGAAATATCGTTTAACCGCTTCTTTGTTATATTAGAAATTAGACTTTTTAATCTGTTTTGCGTTGCTCCTTAGGCTCGCTTGCTCAGCTGCAAGTATAATAGTTATTTCTTGCTATGAAAATTTGCCATTGCAACGATTATTTTAACAGGATTAGTTGATGCAATTATTTTCGCTTAAGTATCATATGTAATTTATGTATAAAAGTATACTTTAGTTTAGATTTATTTAGGCTTGAACTTAATTATGCATTTAAACGGGTGTATTATCGTGATGCATAAATGACGTATCTGGTAATTCACAACAGCAAAAGGTAGATACACAAAGATGTGCTTACAATGACGTATTCAATTAATCAATATTCGAAGTTAAACGTCATCAATTATACGTTCTTTTGCTAGTACATCTGCTGGTAATGTCGGAGGCAAGTTAGAAATTCAGACACCCATAAGAAATTAACAAATACAACCTTTATCCCAAACCGCCTATGTATAAGCCCCCTCCCCTCTCCCCGAAGAAAAATTTGGCAGAAAAGCCCTTTGACCAAAAATAAGCACCGGGGCTTGTTATCGGAATTCTGCTGTAACTGTAGATACTGTGTTGTGTCTCGTGAAGAACCTGATTTCGATTCATCTTAGGACTTATTGTTTCTATGACCAACACTGTTCTGACTACTTCGTTCGTTTGCCGTGCGCCGTTCCTGCTTATTTTAGGCTGCGTTAGATTGGCAACTAGTCTCCGGGCTCGCGCCCTTTTATGTGGAGTTTAACCAAAAATGTTCTGGACGGACGGCAGACGACAAGCTTATGTTTTGCCTTTCGCGCGGTGCTTTTAAATCTGTCTATTGTTCTCTACCATTGTCGGCGGCACTGCCGTTCTCGTTGCTTAAGTTAGGCTCCCTAATGAAACACCTGTAATAGTGCGTGGCAGTGACTGATTGTAGCCTCAACTTGGACTTGCCGTTTAGCCAATGAAACAACATCCGAATTTAAATTGAACAAGATGTGTTTTAAAATCAAGGCCATTTCACGTGAAAAGACGGCAACAAGTACTTCCCATGTGTTCTTGTGTCGTTACACACCACTTTTTAATGCAAATTTTTACTCTTTCCAGCCCTTGTTGAGGTAGAAAGACTCAAATTTGTTGAATTAATGGAACAAAACGTAGCTGAGCAGCACTATTTCGCGCCCAAAAAAGAATGAAACGGGTAGAAGTTTGTATTAGAAAAATGGTGTATTCGAGTGTTTATAGCACAGTGTTGTTTTTGTATTTGATGTTTGTAACGTCAGGAATAACACTGACACCCAGTTTGTCTTGTTGTCTTGCAGAGGGAGCAAAATGGATACGGCGCATCTCACGATTACGTTGTGCTGCTAAACGGTGATCAGTCACACTCTTGTTGCAGGTATCGCCCCTATAACGCTGATCTTTTTTCCCTACTAACAGGCATCGCCCCTATAACGGTGATCAGTATGACCTGCTAATTAGCCTCACTCCTATAACGCTGATTAGTCTTACCTGCTAATAAGCCTTACTCCTTAAAGGTTGGTTGGTCTGATCTGCTAATCAGCCATACTCCTATAATGCTGATTAATCTGATCTGCTAATTAGCCTCACTCCTTTAATGTTGATTAGTCTGACCTGCTAATTAGCCTCACTCCTTTAGCATTGATTTATCTGACCCACTAATTAGCTTCACTCCTACATTGCTGATTAGTCTGATCTCCTAATTAGCCTCACTCCTATAACGCTGATTAGTCTCACCTGCTAGTTAGCACTTTCCTTTAACGTTGATTATTCGGACCTGCTAATTAGCTTCACTCCTACAACGCTGATAAGTCTGAACTGCTAATTAGCCTCACTCCTATAACGCTGATTAGTCTAATCTGCCAATTAACCTCATTCTTATATCGCTGATTAGTCTGACCTACTTATTAGTCTCACTTCTACAATGCTGATTAGTCTGACCTAATATGCTTCACTTTTATAACGGTGGTTTGTCTGATCTGCTAATTAGCTTCACTCCTTTAATGCTGATTAGTCTGATCTGCTAATTAGCCTCAGTTCTTTAACGCTGATTAGTCTGATCTGCTAATTAGCCTCACCCCTATAACGCTGATTAGCCTGATCTGCTAATTAGCCTCACTCCTTTAACGCTCATTAGCTGCACTCCTTTAATGCTGATTAGTCTGATCTGCTAATTAGCCTCACTCCTATAACGCTGATTAGTCTGGTCTGCTAATTAGCCTCACTCCTTTAACGCTGATTAGTCAGACTATAACTTGTCGCCACTGTCATCATCGCGATGAGTATCATTAACATCATCGTTATCGTCATTAACATGGCTTTCCTTGTTAAGAAGGCCATCTTCGTCATCATTACACCTTCAGTGATTTGCTTATTCTAATACCGTTGTCTTGCTCAATATAAGTCCTTTCTTGAGCCTAAGCCAGTAAGACCGGCGCACATCAACGGTTTCTGTAGTGTTAAGCGGATGTAAGTCTTTGACTTCCCCTAAACAGGTTAGGGAATCCAGCAGAAGCTGGTAGTCATTTATACAGCCGAGTCAACTAGAACAAGTTAGGTGAAGTGTCTTGCTCAAGGACACAACACAGTGGTCTAAACGGGATCAAACTTGTGACTCTAGAGTAATATTACGAGTCGAATGCACTATCCGCTCGACCACTACGACATCATGCAGTTGTTTTTCACTTTTACTTCTTCTGTTAAGAAAACTTGTATCAGATTAAGTACTCCGTTACTTAAAATTCGCGCGTCACAAAAATTATCGCGAATTTTAAAAAAACCGCCTAAGTATTATTACGCGGGAATATATAAGCGCGTTAATTTTTCTGGCGCGATAATTTTAACAACAATTACTTTCGTTATTTTTTTATAGCATGTCAAAAACACTGGTTCAAATGGATCACTCGATCCATATATTTGACTGTTTCATCATCAAAAACTTTTGTGTGGATTTGTTGTATGATTCCATCAATATGTTTGTTTGTTTTTCCAAATAAAGATTTTGTTTTATCAAAACACAAAATGTTTTGTCTAAACGCGCTAATTTTCTTGAAAAAAAATGACGCCTTCAAGATCGCGTTAATTTTTTTTAGAATTTAAAATTGCGTTAGTTATCTCGACGTTAATATTCTTGTGCGTTAAATAAGTTAAACTGACGTCAGTTTTAGGTAATATGGTTATCGTTTTCTTGTCCTCTTCAGCCCAACCATGGCAAGTAAGGCACTCTGTAACGGTGACAGCGCGAAATTAAGTTTGATGGTAAGGAAAGCTCGAGAGAGTTCAGCGTTAGAGTTTAGACCATACTCATAAATTGTGGCGGTTTAAATATTCTTTAGTTTACATTCAAATTATCGCAACTAGCCTCGTTTTGCGTAACATATTTTTTCGAAAGTTTAGCTCCAGAACGAGGCTAGTTGCGCTAACTTGTAGACAAAAGAATATTTAACCGCTGCCATTTATGCAGAGGGTCTATTAACCCCTTCAGTCCCAGCCAGTTTTTCAAGACCTAACTTCTCCTTATATAATTTATACAGAACAGCCGTTTTCACATTAGAGTACGGACAAGTCGTCGGCCGATTTGCTCGTCATAGTGTGAAAGGGAGACAAACAATCGTCTTGTGTTCGCCGTCATAAGTCCATACCACACATACAACTGATTTACTACCAGATAAATTTCGCCATATGCAAGTGCCATTCGCTTTCCTCGATACACGCCAACAACTTGCTCGACTGTTCGTTTGACAGATGTGAATTTAAAGAGGCTTTGGTCGGTTTGTTCGTCTAGACGAATAAGCCGTCCACGAAAAATCTTCTGGAAAGACGAACAAACAGCAGACAAATTCAGACGACTTATTCGTCAAGAATCGTATTCGTCTCGTTTCGACTAAGACGACTGGTTCGCCCTCTAGTGTAAAAACGGCTAATAAGTCATTTTGTAGTTTAGGAAAAAATGCAAATTAATCAAACAAAGAAAATTACCGAAGATGAAAAGCAAACTTCTCCTAAACTGGTAACATGAGAAGTATGCGATCTAGTTTGGAGAAGTTAGTAAAACGAGTTTGGCGTATTTGGGTCTGGAAGAATTAACCGTAAATGATAAATATTTTACATCATTTTTACCACATGGATGACGTAAGTCAGGAATGAAGCAAATTCACTCAGTCACTCGATCACTCGCGTTAACTTTGATTTGTGATGCTTTTTCATATTTGTCTATTGCTCGTGGGCTCAAGCTTGATGCCATCCGTTTTCGAGCGATTTTCGTCTGGCTGACTGGGTGGCACATAATGCCTCGACTCCATGTCATTGTGACCGTGGTGGCATGGTGACCAAGAACTTGAGTGAAAAAGTAGAACGCACTTCACTAATCTCTAATTATTTACTTGTTTATATTTGTGTTATGACTGGTTTGTTTTTCGCTTGCTTGCAGATTTTGTCCGTCTGTTACCTCCTTTTGTTGAATATATTTTCCTCTAACTAATGATCTTTGAATCTTAAACCACCCAGCCCTTTCAATCCCCGTCAGTTCTCAACATTCAACTTCCCTTTTCATGAATTTGGTACCGAGAAAATGAGAATTACTCAAACAAACTACTAAAGATGAAAAGTAAAATTATGGAAAGTATATACTCTAGTTAAGAAAATTTACAAATAAAACTGGGACTGAAAAGGTTAACGCGTCTTAACTTTTTTAAACCTAAATTAAAAATCTAGTGTTTATCTTCTTTCAACGCCATTTTACGCGTAAATGTAGGCTTTGGGCCCAAACGGCTTTAACTCCATTGTAACGTACGTGTCAAGTCCGGGGAAACACTAAATTCACTGTAGGTTATCTTCAAGATGGCGGATATATTCGACTCCATGATTCATTTCACTCATGTTCTGTCAGTCTGCCACTTTATCAGCAGTAATTCCTAACAAACTAAGTGACTAAAGTTATTTTCTTGAAAGTGTATGTAAAGAGTCTATCTGTGTGGGTACATGCTCAATTCTTGGACAATGCAAGCAACACCTTCTTTGGCATGTTAGCAGAATATTGAACTTTGACTTTGCTAAGATTTTCTACTCTATACTGTTATGTTGCTCTGTACTGCCTCCAGCAATCGAAACAACCCGCGCGGCCTCTTCAGCTTAGGAGACTGGGTCGATATATCCGCCATCTTGAAGATAACCTACAGTGAATTTAGTGTTTCCCGTCAAGTTTGATATAGTTATATAATTTATAGGGCGTTTCCTTACTTAAAAATTGAGTATATCTAGTTTAGAAAAATTTACTACAAAGGAACAAATATAAACCTAAATATAAAAAAAATAAAACCTGTAAAGAAAAGATTTATGAAAAAAAAACAAACTATGTCTGTGTTTATGTTTATGTTAGAAGTACAAAAGAATGTCCATCTTTGTCTTGCGTTTCCACTGGAATCTGTCACATTCATTGAAAGGCAACTGAACCTCGAAACCAATCGTTTTTAAATAAAATCCTGAAAGGTCTGGAAATCGTTTTTTTTCGCTCGGGTTGAGTTGATTTTACGAAAAGTTTCCGCAATCTGGGGTTGTTGAGCGTGGGCGCTTGTCAGCTTGTCAGCGGTAAACGAAGGTAACATGTGACGCAGCATATTTGGAATCGAGCGAGCTAGCCTATTACTGTTGTAGTTGTCGTAAGCTCGCCACCTACATAGTTAAAGACGGAGGTTAAATTTTTGAATGTGTGCAGAATCAAGTTTCAGTGGGTTATATTAATCCTTTTTAGTTCTAGCCAATTTATCCCCATATCTGACGTCATAGCCTCATTCTTATCCGCTGACCCTCATTTTCTTGGCCGCGTGTACAAGCAGCGCGTAGCGTGTTTAAACTCGATCAGCGCGACACAAAAAATTTTTTGAAAACGGTTTCCACACCTTTGGTGGTTGGTTTTAAGGTTCAGTTCCCCTTAAACCCTCCAGTTTTTAGGGTTTTTGTTGATTGTGACCTGTCGTTACAAAGAACCTGTTAGTAAATGTTTAAAACCTAACCATGGCTTGCTGGTGTTTTGTAGGAGTGCTCAAAACCGGATGACAAACTAAATGCACCTGAGTAAGTGTTAATAGACCGTAGTTACGTAAGCCTTGACCAAAGGGTTATAAAACTGCATCAGCGTTGGAAGGCGAGAGATTTCGGGAGAGTTACCCGAGCGAATTAAAAAAGGGTTGTGATGGTTTCTTTAGTTAAGGATACACAGGAGACCAGTTTTGAGTGCTGTTTTTCTTTGCGGCCGTAGAGATATTCAGTCCGAGCTTTTAACAAAACGTTTTATATATTCTGAAAGCTAAAAGAAGAAAGTTTTGGTCTCTGTAATTATTTTTCACAAGTTTTTAACCCAAAACAAGTAAAAACCCTTTTTCTCGAAAACTACACGTTTTTCCGGGAGTTTTATTCTCTTGCGCGTTAAGAAGAATACCGCTGTTTTTTGTTGCAATTTGTTTAGCACGAGTTGAGGTCAAAAACCGTTTCTCAGTTTTCTTTTTAATTGCTTTATTGATTAGTTATGATTTTTTGAAGTTTGACTTTCGAAATCTAGCTAATTTTTCGAAATAAACCTTTCTAATTCAAGATGCAAACGGTTTAAAGAAAAACTAAGACACAGTTTTTGGGCTTGGGATATTTTCCTAACAGTAATCCAAGTTTCAGTTGAATTGATAAAATACTAAGGGAGAATAAACTTCTTGAAATCACGAATTTTTGCTGGAAATCGAGCTCGAAAAAAGCGAGTTTTCTATCCAGCAGAACTGTTAACTTTGTTTGCATAGAGGTCTTTGTGGTGTCACACCTTCATCACCTTGCGGCCAATAGTCGTTTGGCAAGTAATCTGAGCTAACTGAATATATCTCAAACTGTCTAAAAATACTTTGACGGTTGTAACATAACGTTGCATAAATTACTTTGCCTGCACGACAAAGAAAAGTGTTGGTCTTTCTGTTCTGTGTGCAACTTTGAAACAAGCTAAAATCTAATTCTAACTACGAAACAATACAAACACTCGAAGAACGATGTTGTCGCTTAGTACATATACATGATACAGCAACAAGCTTGGGTTTCATACGGGAATGTGTGAAGTGCGGGGTACGTAGCTCGAATTTTCGTCTCGTAAGGACATTATATGGCTAAATTTCTACCCGACTAAGTTCTTTTTGACCGTAAAAATCGTATATAAGACGGAAACATGTTTGCCGAGGGGCTTGCGACGAGTACAAGTATACCAACAAAGAGAAGCTAAACACCGTGCTCTACTAAAGACACTCTCAACGCTTTCACCCCTCGTCTCAGTTGGCCGAATACGTTTTTTACTATAACTCGACTGAAAACTAAATTACGTTTTAACATGGAGTTTTCGAACATCGAAAGATAGTCCTAACAGTTCCACAAATTCGAAAATTCGAAAATTTAATAATTGAAAAAAAGAATTGTCAAAAAGTCTCCTGTGTAACCTTAAGCAAGAGGCTGCTTGTAGCCTTCACTCGTGGCTGTTTTAGTATGCTTGTGCGTTTGTAGTCTCGAACCGGTCACTGTCCTAAAGTAGGCTGGAAACGAGTTCATTTATCGGTCAGATGACGTCATGTACAATGCAAATAGTGAAATAATCGAAGTTATTGAATGCTTTGTTAAACGTGCAAACCAGAAAATGTAGCTGAAAAAGGCGTTCTTCAATAAAGATACGTTAAGCAGGTGGTAGAGTGTATTTTTAGTTTAGTTACAAAAACGCATCCCACATCTGTGGGGCCAACTGTAAAGTTGACTCAGCGCAGCACAAAAAAAAATAAAAGGAAAAAAACTGCACCAATATCTCGCATCGTAACACGAAGAAAAGGTCTTGAACTCGGCGAGCATTTCTCATCAAAGTTTTCAAAATGGGCAAATTATGTGTGAGGGAACGAGAGTCGATAAGGGCGTGCAAAAGATGTCCCCCAAAACGGGAACAAGAGTTAAAAGTCTTGGCAGCTTTCATCTATTCTCATTGCCATTTGTTCAGGGCTTTAAGTTATACAGCTATAAGTTTCAGAAAAGTTTTGCATTTGGCCGAAGCAGAAAGGGTTTAACTTCGCATTAAATCCACTAAGAGAGTGCAAAGTGCTGCTTACAAAACCATATACTTTAAAAATATCTATAAAATTATTAAAAACATAGAGTTATATCAGTGGCTCTCTCACACAAATTGTACGCTTTTGCTATGGTAGTAACTAAACAGGTCGCTTTGTAATTTTCAGGGAGAACCTCGAGGAAGAACGGAATAACTACTCTGGCAACGGTAAAGGTAAAACTTCGACTTATTCTAAGTTTTGATAAAAATGAACAGTTTGTAAAAAAAGATGAATATCTTAGCTTTTTTACTTCAACCTGCCTGTTTCATCCTTTAGCCGTATTACCACATCTGACTAGTAACTAAGAGGAGTGGGCTGGAGTCTGCGCTTGGGGCATAAAAACATTTTTTTGAACGAGTATAATACGGTAAAAGGATGAAACAATCAGAAGTTAACATTTCCGTTTTGGCCCATCCATAAAAAGTTTGCATTTCTTTTTTCGTTTAGATGGTTCTTTCACCACAAAGAAGGGTGATTTCACTGAGACATCTGACCGGCCTGCTTCACCGGAGTTGGCCATTTGTGTACCACTAAAAAGGAAAGCCAATCTCGCGGGGAGTAGCATTAAGGTAGTATGTGATGAGGAAGTCTCAAACGAAATTGAGAAACCATACATTAGCGAGAAAGCTTCTGTTGTTTCTCACCTGGTAAGTGCTGCTCACCCAAGCGTGGAAGATTACTCATGCGTGACGGCAGATTCGTGCGTGACGGAGAATGTTGTTGTTCAGTCTGTCGTGACACGACCTACCTTTGACGTGACAACAAGGCTGCAGACAACTCTAGGTGAGCGGTATAAGAACAACTTCCCTACGTTTTGGTGCTTTTAAACGGTGACTCGATCTCAAAGTTTTCTTTTTTTTGTAGATATCTGTTTTAACCATAGTTTTTAAACGCCAAATAATTGCAAGGTATTAACACAAAAAGGTCCCTCGTTGCTGGCACCTAAGACCTCAGATGTTCTATAGTTTTAGTTCCTGGCTTTGCTAAGATCTTCTAAAATAATTTGTTATACCATTAAAAATCCCAATTTTTGCTTTGGTTTTAGAAAAAAGCTCCGAGTCGAAATGAAAGTAAAGATAAAAATGCTTTTTTATTAAGAGTTTTCATGTAGTTTCGGGTTGTAGGATAAGTTTTTCCGTTATTAATATATTTTGTTAATCTTCCATTTTTTACCAGTCTCGTCTTCACTTTCTTTCTTTCCTTCTTTTTCTTTGTTTGGCTCCGTTCAGTTACAAAAAGTTGCGAATGAAAATGTAATTCATCAAAGTTAATCTATCTCTTGTTTTACCGATCAGGACCAGATTCGGTTGGTCACGTGATTTATACTCACGGTATGGCCACGCCTCTTACTTCACCATCAGAGACCCACGTGATTCACTCTGCTCGTGTTCAGAGCCGAAGAGGCGATTCTACATTTCCTTTCACAGAAAGACTCAGGAAGCTGTCAAAATTAGTGGAAGTGCGAGCAGAACCCGATTTGATGGTCTCAACTACGCAAAGCGAGACCAAAAATGGTGAAAATGCAAAATCTTCGCGAATACCTCATAGCTCAGACGTCAAGTCTGTAGATCTAAACAATGGTGGGTTTAAGACTGCAGTTGTTAATGCCTGTAGTCGTCTGCAAATAGGTCATTCCTCGCCATCACCACAGACTCCAGTCGCTTACAATGGGCATTCTATAACTCCCTCCATAAAAATAGCTCAGTCGCCACCAAAAGTGATTACTGCCATTCCAAGAGTAGTTAATACTGTTAATATGGTTACCAGTGAAAATATCCCTTTTGAAGCAAAGAGTTCGGGAACAATGCGTCCCGAGTCCTTTCAACAAACTTATAGCAGACGCCCACAGCCGTCTTCTTCTCCGGCGTCTGCCTTAACTACGAATATTTCGCCGAGTACCGCTCGGTGTGGCACTTACATAACTAATAAGGATGTCAAGCAATCTCCACGAACTGAAACTGATGTGGCGTCGCATATTGTTGACTGTAATGTAAAAGTAAGCGATACTCTCAGTAGAATGGACGGTCAAACCAGTAGGGTAAGTACGATTGATAAATTAAGAAGTCAGCCACCGGGTCACATTAGCGTATTCAGTCTAAATGTTCCTGGAACAGGCATTAGAGCAGGCAGTGGTAATGTAGTATACAGTCCCCCCGAGCACTTCAGACTGTATCCTATACCAGTGAATACCCAAAGCAGGGGGGACGCTTTTGTACCAGTACCTTCACTGAACACACGGCATGTAGTCTCTCCAGGTGGCCCTAATGTTTATCCAAAATCAGATGTCATTTCTGTGGTAACGTGTTCCACTCCAGCAGGTCAAATGACGTATAGATATCAACCTGCAATTTCAAATTACACTGCATTTCGACCTGTACGGCGACCAACGAAATATAGCCGGCTTTTATCAGTATCGAGTAACATAAATACTTTATGGGATAAGAAAAGGGATTTGAGTTGCCGTGAGAAGTTACAGCCCTCTCCGGAGCTTAGGGTGTCTGCGGCAGCATTTCGGCCTGTTTCACCAAACTTGAAAATAAACTCTACATCGGATACTGGTTCAGTCATAAACTCTGATAACAATACTCAACAACTCTTGAAAACTGAAACTGATTCCTCGAACAATGTTCAACTACGGCTTACTCGTGCATCGCAAAATAATGACATCGAGATCGACAGACGGGGCTCGATTGAACAGGAAATGGATGTATCGTCAATGACTTACTCTTTTAAATGTGCGCTAAATGATTCATGTGAGAGTTTCCTCCCGACGACTTTCCCAACTCGCTGTGATTCACCAGTTCCATTTTCAACATCTCCGAAGTCACGAGGCTCAAATTCCAGCAGAAACTCGATAATAGACAGCAAAAGCGCTGATATTATAAACACGGAGGAATTGAAGGATAAATCTGATCGTAACTTAATTACAGCATCTCCTGACAAACAACTCGAGGATATTACCTCAGGGAATAACGATGCTACTGACTTGACAACTGTGTCTGGACAGAAGAAGAAACGATCAAATATGAACATTATTTCTAAGAGGTTAGAAGCTCGCTTACCTTCTCCAGTCAAGGAGCGAGGTGAGGTAGATTTGTTTCGGGACCCGCGGGAACTCACGCGCGAGGAACGCGCACTACAGAGAGCAATGTTGATGTTCTGCGAAATGGAGATGAAAGAAAAAGTGAAAGCGGATTCCCAGAAAAAACGAACCAGGAGACAACTGAGGCGTCGTTCGAAAGTAAGTGTGACATTATTTGACATTTTAGTAAACAAATCAGAAATAAAATCAAATAGCTTGAAAAAATTTGCCTTGGGGTGGGGGGTCGGGGTAAGGGATTTTTATGCTGTGCATAATTGTTATAAGAATGGAGTTATCAATGTTTGTTTTAGATTTGGGTAGTTTTTATAGATAAGCGAGGAAAAAACGAAATGTTTTTTTTGTTGCATTCGTTATTTCCCAATCAGCAAGGACTCTTGGTGAGCTTTCGATATTTAACGTTCAAGCAAATAGTCGGAAAACTCACTGTAAATGATGAGAAAGATCGTACTAAAATTAAACGTTAGCTTCTGTCAAATGACAAGAGTGTCCTGACGAGGATGCCCTTGAATGACATAATTTCCCAGACGATTAAACTACCACGAATTACAACAGTCTTTCTCAGTGATGCAATCGCTTGTGTACGTCAACTGTAACAGCTACCCCCCCCCCGTACAATTAATGATTAAATGACCAAAGCAACCTAAGAGAAAGCTGTTCTTCGCAGAACTACACCCAGTCTGACGTGGCATGAGACTAGAACAATCTAGAACATTCCTTCTTGGTATTTTTTCAATCGGACGATTAAACACAAAATAATTGTTTATACGTGTTAAGATTTAGCATAAGGTAGTATTGTGGACTCTTTTAACCGTGTATGTATGTAATTAGTAAATAAACCCCTTCCGGCGGCTGGTATATCGGAGGATAATGTCCGCGGCTGATAGATTGTCCGAAAAAATGAACAGTTGGCCGAGAAGCGAAGCTTCGAGGGCAACTAAGAAATTTTGAGGACAATCTATCAGACAAGGATATTATCCTCCGATATACCAGTGAGCCAAAAAGGGGTTTATTTATTTTGTAACCCTCCCAATAATTTTTTCTTCGATAAAACTTTGTGTACAATTGAAGAGATGAAAACTTCTCTCTTGTCCACACTAATTGAA
>JAOBRD020314612.1:0-21658 GCA_027575215.2 Hydrozoanthus sils | reverse complement strand
AAACTGTGTGCAATTCCACAATTGGTTTCGGCTCCATTAAATCCTGTACCAATTGTAGAACAATTTAGGTGGAGCCATCCACTAAGTGAGCACAGTAACTGAAAAACCGTTAGTAAAAGTAAGGAAAATATTATTAAACCGTTAATAACTGTGACTATGCGGCACATGCAACGTGTCTAAAAACTTAGTACGATAGCTTAGAATATCTAAACTTTGATTAGAATATCTTAATATAACTTATCTTAACTTAGTTTAACTTAACTTAATTTAACTTAAGGTCATTCCATTGAAATAGATCGAGAACTCACACTTAGATTTTTGTCAAACTTTCCTCATTTGTCAATCATTATATGTAAACTGAAAAAATGGAATTAAAATGGGGTGTGCCCGTGTTGACTTTCAAGATATGATTGCATGATAAAAATACCCCCTCCAGGGCTATTATTCTGTTATTGTAAGCTTGGAATTAAAACTGTTGATTCCTCATGTGGCCAACCAAGATAACATCGAGGAGCATAAGGGAGATAAAGGAAGATATCTTAAAGAGCTTTTCTGGATTAGGAGAAAAATTTTCTTGTGATTTTCAGCAAAAACATTTTTGATAAGGAGGCATTTTCGTGTGCTTTTGTTGTTGCTATGTTTCCAGTACCTAAAGAAACAGTGCGTTCTTGTCAATGTTTTTTATATTTTTCCACACTTGCAACACTCAGATTTTTCCTATTTTTTCTCTTCAGAGAGTCCGGTTGAAATTTGATTGATTGACGAAAAAAATTGTGGAGCACCCATGCTTGTTTAGGAGAAACTCTAGGAAAACCAGCAAAACATGTGCTTTTTTATCCCATTTCCGAGGGAAGACTGAAACGAGTTAAATAAAAAGCCCCCTATAGACCCTTTTCACGCAAAAATATATTAAACATATCAAGAAACTGTGGCCAGCACCAAATCAATTTCACAGTTTTAGCAAAATTGTGAAATTTCGTAAACATTTCCCAAAAAATTATGCAGATATGAAGTTTTGAAACTTGATATTCTGCCGTTATTATATGGGAAAAACATGGAAACGAGGCTGGACGGGCATCGATATGCCCGCCCACCTTACTTTTCATTATAAAATTATCCAGTTTCAAACCTTTATATCTCCATCAAGTTGCGGCCAATCTTTATGAGACTTTGTAGCTTTACTATTTTAAATGTGCTGATATTGACTCTGGACTTGTTTTCACGATAAACTGAATATATTTCTCTGCCATTCTAGTGTGATAAAGGTCTATATTATGAAGAAAACTACTTTTTTGTATCATTTTTTCTGATCATGTCTTCGAGAGCTCAACATTGACTAAAATATGACAAAAATGTGTAAACATTTTAAAATTTCTAATATACGCAGTAAAGATGCGCAATGCAAAACTGGGGAATTATCTTAACTTAGTTTAACTTAACTTATCTTAACTTATCTTAACTTAGTTTAGTATATCTAAACTTTGTATTGTATAACTTACTTACTGGTCTGCAGGAAAGATGGCGTCTGTACGTTTTAGCCTTACACTGCTAAAAAAAGAGAAGGTGAAATTAAAGTTGGTTAAACCCTTCCTTGTACTAACAACACTGTGTGTGTGTCAAGTTTAAGGTTTACAGATTCTCAATATGCGTTTCTAAGGGCAGTTTTAGACGTTCAAGCGCTAGGATATATGGGTAAATATGCAGGTCGCCATCTTGTTGCGTAATGGCGAGTTGTGAATTGTTATCGTGTATACTCTTCTCACAGCCTAGAGTGTCCTAACTAAAGAAAACCAATCCACTTTTTTTTTTATAGAAGAACGTCTTTTTCTTGAATATTTTTGGGGTTTCAGCCTCAAATGTCTTAAAATGTTCTTAAACGTAATTGTTTGCATGTGTTCTGCAGTCGTTCAGTTTTCCATTCGTGCAAGCACAAGCAGGCTTCATTTGACCGGCCGCTGCCATACCAAGCCGGCAAGAAAGAAATATGGTAATAAATAAAAAAGATCTAGATTTAAAAGAAACTTGTACATGAAGGTGTGCACGTACACTAAAGGCGGTTTTTCACCGACGAATATTAGCCGAGAAAAAGCTATTTTTATTGATCTTGCAGTACCCAAAATAGGGGTTCTTCGCGTACCCTCAGCCTCAGTATGTTCTTATGAATGCTCTTGAATGTTGTGCATTTTTCAACATCATGTTTCTATATAAAAAGAAACTGAAAGTGTACACCACTTTTGACTAGTTTTTATAGTCGTCACTAAGGGCCAACATCAGTTAATGAAGCAAAATTTGCTGAGTTGTTTTTGATATAGTTACATCAGTGTTAGAAAGAGAACGCTTTCAAAATTTGTGCAATGTTTGTACTGTAACACTGATGTATTTTATTAGCATTTATTTCAAGTTAAAAAATCTTCAGGTGTAAATGTTCAATTGTTGTTTCTCACTGATTAGTCACACGGGGGGAGGGGGGGGAAACCTTCTTTTGCTCACCTTGATAGTTTTCTATCATTACACTCACCACAAGTTGAATCTATGGAAGTGTTTTAGTACACAAATAGACTAAAAACGAGCGCGCGAGCTGTTCAGTCATAGAACCACGCGTAAATTTTGAAGTCCACGAAAGAAGTGCTGAGAGAAGAAACGAGCCACAGGCGAGTTTTTCGTGCACTTCTCGTGAGTGAACTTAAAAGTTCACAAGAGGTTCTAGATCAGGGGTGGAAGTGGAATCTTTTCAGTATGATAATTCGTGACTCCCAGATATTTTTCGACCAGTGATTCATGATTTATTTATAGAATTTCTTCATGATTCATGATTCTTTTATAGAATTTTTTCATGATTGATGGTTCATTTTTTTTGTTGTCCATGATTCATGATTCAAAGCCTGCGAGATTATGTGATTCATGATTCTCTCACATTTTTTTAGCCGTGATTCATGATTCAAGATTCCGCTTCCACCCCCGATTCTATTACTGAAAAGAGCAAGCTGGGTGAAGTTTTCATTTCTTTTATAAAATAAGCTACGAGAGACAAGTCAAAAGGAGATTTATACTTATATACATCAAATGACAAAACAAACCGCTTTTTCGCTGCCGGTTCATTCTCTTCTTGGTTTCAAAGTCAAATTTGAGAGAAGAATTTCAAGGGGAAATCTGTCTCTTGACTTAAATCAATGACTTCTATTCCGTAGTCATTTTGGCAACCCTCGAAAACAAGTCAATTACGTAAGCAAATCAATGTTGTTTGGTTGAGAATTAAAACAACACTAGCCAATCAGAACGTGCGTTATACATGCTTTATTTTATAATCTTTAATAATAATTAATACGTAAAGGAGCGAGTATTATGCTTGCATTTGGTCCTACAGCCAATGGCCATTTATTTTCAAAACAACAATTTCGTTAAAAACTTTAAAGCTATTCTAGTACGCTATGAGACAAACCAAGTTATTACATTCTAAGTTTTGAAAAACCCGTCTTAGCTCAGACGTTGAACAAACTTCAGAGCTGACGCGCGCATGTGATTGTGAAAGGAAGTTTTACTAATATAATTGAGTCCAAACTACAGCAATACCATTAAGTATTTAAGTGATATAATGACTGTCGAAATGAGTTTCAACACGTTTTCTTTTCTTTTTAAGTGTTGGCTAGGGTATAAATTGTTATGTTGGATGTTTCAGCCTAGTAGTTATTGGCTAATTGGAGTTGTGTCAAAAAGGAGCGTTACTGTTAGTTTTTGGCTTTGACTGTATGCATCGCGTTAACCATGTCTTAATATGAACGTGCTATGGCGATAAAATCCAATTTTACCCTCGTCACAACTGAATAACGTGTTCTGTATAGAAGATATTGATGCTGTATGAACGTGTAAGGGTGATAAAATCCAATTTTACCCTCGTTGCACAACTAGCATGTTCTACAAAGAAAATATTGACGCTGCATGAAACTCACACAGAAATTGTGTCAATCATTCAAGAATTATACTTCTATTTTTTATAAGCACCATTTTGACTGGCACTGAAAAGCAAGTCGAAAACACAACTATCAATAAAAGTGGAAACGAAAAAGTTAACTGAATTAAATTAAGATATAATGAAACGGCCGCAACGCTGCGTTGTTCATGCAGATTACAAAAGCAATTTGAGAATGATAAACAACAACGAGCAGTTTAAAAACAAACTAAAGGAAAGCACTTTCATCCGGTTTGCTATTGAGATGTTAGTTCTCGTTTTTAAGTATAGATTAGCAATGTTATCTTAAAAATCTGACCGATGTACGTTTCTATCGGCCTTGACCAACTGTATTGTTTTCACTTCAGTTTCGAAATAGAATTGTATCAGAGACCTGCCATAAAGGCTGAAGGCTCTTGCGAAAATCAAACAATCTATATGTTAATCGCGCCGTTATACGACTTATACCACTAGTTAGCCTGTCGTGCGGGAGGCCCGGGTTCAATTCCCGGTGCTGACCTTCACTCAGGGTCTAAAAACAGCTGAGGAGAAGGTGCTGCCTTTGCTCTAACATCTGCAAACGGTTAGACCTTCGCGTCTTCTTGGATAAGGACGTTAAACCGTAGGTCCGGGTAGACAGACCTCAAAGCGGGGATCTCGAGTCTTATTACCTCCATATGTATTCACATACTCTCGTATTTCTACTCAGTCGGATGAATTGTAGTAGTTGATAGAGTAAAGTATTAGCTTCATTGGTGGGATATCTCATATGTCGTACGTTATACTTGTGGTTTTGTACTTGCGCGAGCCTTCATGATTCGACAGCAAAACAAAAAAGTTAAACGGAGTGGAAGTCGTGAACTTCCTGGTCTCTGATTGGTTGTATTTCT
The DNA here is from genome assembly GCA_027575215.2 of Hydrozoanthus sils. NCBI lineage: Eukaryota > Metazoa > Cnidaria > Anthozoa > Zoantharia > Hydrozoanthidae > Hydrozoanthus > Hydrozoanthus sils. The sequence goes on along the minus strand of JAOBRD020314612.1, from coordinate 16,822 downwards.
CAACTGACTGTCTTAAGTGAAAATACAAGTTTGTTGTTCCGCTGTTCTTCCGGTCTGGGGCTAACACAAATGATGAGATTTTTGTTTTGTTAAGTGTTTTTTGCTTTCTCGGTCCTCGGGCGAAAACCGCCGCTAACGCCATAATTTTCTATTGTCTCGATTGCTCTTGAAGAGACCGCCCGCGTCACGTACACTGCCTCAAAGAACGCAACAGCTTCTTTAAATCAACCAGAAAGTAAAATATTAAAGTTACAGAGAAACCACCTTTGCCTCAAGAAACATCTCTGGCTCACGTTTAGTATGTTGCTAGTTTTCAAAGTGTCTGCGCCGGTTAGAGTATTGGTTTTACGTACAACTAAAAACAACTCTCGCGTAAAAACAATCACAAAGTAATAAACAAAGAAATAAAGAATCAAAGAAAACAACAGTTTTTCAAATAGCTAGTGTGTCATTGTCGTACGTACTGTTCTTGTTTGCTTGTGGTATGTTTTCATTTTCGAAACATGACGTTTGCTTTTCAACCTCGTGACGGCCTCGGATTCAGGCTTACAGCCAAAGTTCGCGGATGTTCCTTAGTGACTTGAGCTCGTCTCCAAAACAGATAAATAACTGACCAAGCGCTTTTGCCAGGCTGTGCCAAAAAATGTTGTCCGGTGTTTCAGTTTTAAAATCACGAGGTTGGTTACTTTGCTCTTTAAACTCCATTTACGGCAATCAAAGCTGAACAGTTGGCAAATGAATCTTTTGATCGAAATTGTAAAAAATCAAAATCCCTTAAAAAAACGTGCACTTTTTTCTTTATATTAGGGAAGAACATTTTTAGATTAGAACAATAAGTTTGGATTTGACTGTAAATGAGTAAATGCCTAGCTCGTACAAATGGTGACATGTTCAATTATGAAACTTAAGAACATCAAGAGCTAATCGCGCAAAATATATAGTTTATGTGCTTTGAAGGGCTCAAGTCATGTGGATTATCTCGGCTTTGAAGAGCTGAAGTAATTCATAACAAAAAACTGACGGCACTATGAAAGAAAACTAATCAAAAACAGTAATGAGGTCATTTGATATGAAAAAAAGAAAGAAGGATAACCAGTCTCAACCAATATTATTTAGTTTTCAAAACAACGTGAAGCTATTTGTATTTGTAATTGTAGTGTCTAAGGTGTCGTTTTTAATAAAGGTATTTTTTGCTCTCGTTGGAAACAGCTTCGAATATTAGCGTTTAAGGTGCTAAAGCAAACCATACGCTTTCATTTCAGTTCCTTGCTAGTTCTTAAAACATTGGTGACAAGATCGAAAACTTGGAGTTTAGTCGATCTTCTCTTATTGCATAATATTTGAAAGAGACAAACTTTGTGATGAAATTAAGCCTCTCGTTAAAACAACTACAATCACTATTTAATTTCAGCTGACACAAATATGTGAAGAATTGATCATCAAAAGTGATTTATCACCGAAGCTGAGGGCAGATTGTGATTATTTAAGCACCAGTTAGGAGGCATGACAATACTAATGACAGTATTGCTCAACTGAGCGGCCGACTTCCGTTGGATGAACTCTACAACAAAATAATTGTGATACAAAATTAAGCGTAAAAACTATAAAGCAAGATTTGATCTTTGGTAGCAAATTCATAAATCACAGAAACAATCACTAAGAATTTTACTGAGAAAAAATATTAAATCGATTGAGTCAGACCATAACAACAACGATATCAGTTCGGTGCTCCGTTTAAGTGGGTTTTGAGATAGTCATGTTTAAAACCTGAAACATTCACCTGAGCTCCTCATGCATGTTGTAGAGAGTTTACTGCATTTCAGCAGGTACTAAGACTTACCCTTGAGCATGTGTTGGAGAACGAGTAGTTGCTAGAGGACCGGAAGTTGTTCTTTGTCGTTCAGCAAGCGAAAACCACACCCAAGACCATTCAACTGCTAAGTTCCGCCAAAGGGAAAAACGACTTAGCTCCCCTGTATAGAAAAAATTCAAGCAAAGTGCTTCTTCTTCTAGATGATTAACATGGTGGCTAACATGTTGTTGTTTACAAAATTCGAATTGTCCATGTTCGTGGCATAGCGCCAATAGAAGAGTTTAGAGTGTATTTCGTCAGCCTTTTGTGACGTCACAGCAAGACCAATATTCCTCAACGAAAGTCGTGCGGAACGCCAATGTGTCACAACCACGAGGGGACAACAAATCTTTCAGAATACCAAACAAGTTAATTCTCTTTGCGTAAATTTGTGTTTTCCTTATTATTTGTGAAATTTGAAAGGATGAATTACAAGATTATATTAAGAGCGTAAAGTTGTAGCTTGTAACTGATAAAATGTATGAGAAAACCAAGGATTTAAGAAGTTAATCAGTTGATATGATAGAAAACTAATTAGGTAAATACGACGCTTCTTTGGCGCCACGAAAAGAGGACCTGAAGTGATTTACACGGGCATATTGCCCTATTAGCCAGCCCAAGACAGTAACTAAAGAATTAGCGTCGCGAGACTTTTAAGAGGCGATATTCTCGAAAGTGAACCGAGTTCAATGTCCTTAAAGTTCAAATTTGTACTTATAGCTAATGCATCAATTGGAGCTTTTTCATACTGAATAGAAAGCGTAGACTTTGTAAGGAACAGACACTTGTTTTTTAAAAGAAGACAAAAGTATGCCGGCAAACATTCTCAATTTAAACCGCCTACTTCGCACGTGATAGTTTGGTGTCCGCAAAAGGCTGATTCATCAAATGCAAAGACACGTAGCGTCATTAAAGTACAACAACAAATTTTCTGTAGACTATCACAACACGTAGAAATAGATTATACGTGCATTATACAATGTTGAAAAGTTTTACCATTCCCAACACAGGAAGTCAAATTCTGAATTAGAAAAATGCGTGGCTCAACGACGAAATCACAATATTTGTCTCCGTAGTATTTCTCAAGTCAAATCTAAAAATAGTTTCGGTTTCCTAAGAAAAGAAAAGACAGGCCGAGGGTGGCCTCCGCAGTTAAACTCTTTTTGAATTCGATCCCCGGCTTTTGACTTTCTTCCTTTCTGCATAGCTGTAGCTTTGAAGTGACGTAATACTGAGCAACTACAGACGAATTGGGAGGGGGCAAGGAACTCTTCACGTGTCATTTCAGCAAGAAATAGAACCGCGCGCTATCCTTTGCATTTTTCATTAGTCTACCGATAGTTTTACTAAAAATTTACTGCTGTTGAAATTGAGCAAGTTTCTAGTTCTACATCAAAATTGTTTTTAGCCCTCCATTTTTACTGATACATATTAGTATTTTCAAGATGAATTTGAAATACATCGGTTGCCATTTCGGTGACGACATTTCGATGCTGTTGCAAGATTTTTGATCGACATCGAATTACTGAGCTTAATTAATCATCTTAAGAGCGTCTTTTGGCAAAATAAAATTAGTCTGAAAAAAGAACTCGTCTACAGTTTGTAAGTGACGCCTGTTTTTAAAAAGGGTCAGTGATGTTGAGACACATTCGAGCATTCGATTCCCGGACATTTAAAAGTTGGTTTTCACTTGAACTTTCATTGGATTAGTAGAAAGACCGGCTAAAAAATTGTCCAGTTTAATTGTAGCTGCTTGGTTTCAAAACCAAATTTATTTTTCACAAAACTAAAACCGGTTCTAGCCGAAAAATCTTCAACAAATGAAAAACTCGAGCGGAATTATAATAAAACGTTTTGTCCCGCAAGTTGAACTTCGTAATTCAAAATAAAAATTTATAGCAATATTTCAAGTCGACTATTTCTTTGATCTCATTTAATAAATTTTGACGCCCTCTGATAGTTGTCAAAAAACCCACAATCACTCGTTTTGATCTAGCCAGTACAATAAACGTTCAGGAATGTGCGAATTTCGTAACCAAGCTCCGGAAAAAGAACGGAAATAAGTCTTTTTATCAACGTTTATCAACCTGGTTACTGAATTTCCGCAACAAGGGAAAAAGCCGACTATCTGCTAAATTTTTCGAGCTGTTATCAAAATAGAAACAAATCATCTTTGCTGTCGCTCCATCCTGTGGTGGGAGAAGGTTTCACATGTAAAACTGGTTAAACAAATGAAAAACTTTTTTGAAGCTAAAAGCGTCTCGGCTCACTCGTTACGCGTCAAATCTGTCGCCACAGCTGCTACTCGACCTTGCCGTTCCGCCATAATCGGTTTTAGCGCCTAAATCCATAACTTGAGAAAACTATTCTGAAAACAACCGTTTTAGGGCTTTGCCAGACCAAAACATTGTCTTATAGTGAAGCCTTTGTACGGACCGCCTCACAAACGAACAAGAAATAAGACACTACAAAATATGTCAGGCGGTACAGACTAATAAATTGATCTTCTTTCCCATTTCAAGCAATACGTATTAATCTTTCTCCAAAACAACAGAAGTTTGAGGCAATTAGAAAGGGATAGGTTGGCTTTTTTCTCCTCTTTTTATTTCCAAAGGTGCACAAATAATAAACTATTTTTATTTCCGTGTTAAATTTGTTGACCCCTTGTCACAAACACGAAGTGGTTGTGAAAATATCCGACGATTAGTTTTTACAACGAAGCACAATACCAAAGCAGTGAAAACGGATGTTTGGATCAAAGTTAAGCAACAACCTTTGTAAGGCAAAACATTATTTGTTATAGCACGAGTTTGTATAGAACGTAAATGAGTTGCACCCCGTTTCAGATGAGTTGAGTGGAATATAGCAGTGAACCAGAAAATATTCACAATTCGCTTGGTGTCTCTCACAATATTTTGACATCTCTTTCGACAAGTCCTTGCGTGACTGAGAAAATCATATTCTCAAAACGAATCAGTAACTTTCGCACAATTATCGCAAAACAAGCAAGAACTTTTTAAGCGATTTGTTCTTCAGAATTGAAGATATTTAAAACTTGTTATTGAATTAATATGAGTCCTCTAGAGATGCTTCTTCTCGTGACAACGATAACAAATCATTTTGAGACAACAAAGAAAAATTTAGCTTATATTCCATTTCCTTTACATACTTTCGCTTTCATTTTCAAAAAGTTTTCGCAATTACTCAAGAGGGTGGTTTATTCATTACTTGCTCATGGCCAAAACGTCTTTCAAAAGTCGCGTTCTCCTAAGAGGCTTTAGTAACTCGAGAATGATGTGTCTAGTTTAGTCTGCTGTGACCTGTTGATACAATTAACTGATCTCATTTACACGATTTATCTAACAAAAATCTAAATAGTTTTCTTATCCTAAACGTCAGGTATTTTTCAATACACTTTGGTGTCTAACACAGAAATGAATGCGAAAACCGAAATTTAGCATTTCGTGTTAGTCTCTATGGGGTAGTGTCATCCAAACCCTTGTCTGAAGGACATTTTTATCCAAATAAACAGCACTGATAAATATGACAGTTGTGATGTTTGTCAGTCGAAAAAAATGGAAGTATTTTTAGATTTCTTTGTGATGTTAAAAGTGCCCTTCGCCTGATGACAAAAGGGTAGCCAATCATTGGATGGAAATTACTGGGTGTGGCAGTATTGGAATGCACTAAATAACAGCCAGGTCAGCGAGGTCGGAATAATTGTTGAAATAATAATTACCCTAAGAAGCTCATGTGAATCCTTGGCTTCGTTGGTTTAACGTACAGAAGTTATGATTTCCTGCGGTATTTAAGAGTTTTGATCTTTTTATAGTCCAAACGTTATACGAAAGCAATTTCTTTACTAACCAGAAAACCTCAACGGTTTTTAGAGATGCGCTTCTGTTAATAGCTTTGGGTAATCTGAAGTTAGACAAGATCAAAATCTTTGTGTATTTTCTCAGGGCCGCCTCGCTAAGAGCAACAAAATCTGATATGAGAGATGAATTTGAAGTGATAATCTAGAATCATTTCGAATAAACATGGCTAGCTTTAATCAACAAACCCCAAGCCTGAAATACATATTTGTAGTGTTCTATCGCTAAAATTAAATTAATTTTTGAGAGTGTTGATCTCTTCGCTCCAAGCCATCGAGAGCTTTTCCGGCTGGATGTCAGTTTCACCGGAAGCGTATTGTCCTATTCATTCAAGTCTCGTGCATCTCTACTTTTTATGATTCTACTATCGAGTCTTTTTTTGCTTCTGTGTTTGAAGAGAAAACAAAACAAACCCTACCGACAACACAAGTTAATAAAACCTTCCACAGAAGTCAATCTTCAGGATGCTTAGAAATTCGTTTTCCACAAAAAAAAAAGAAATAGTTTGTTTCCAAAAATACAGACGCTTATTTCATCATAACTGTGGTAAAAAATCTTCGAGGAATCAATTTACGGACAACGTATATTTGCTGACATAAAAGTCAAGTACTGGATTTGCGATTTCTTCAGATGTGTTATACGCAAGTATGTTCTCTTGGTTCATCTGGAGCGTGAAAATTTTTCAGACGCGCGCTCAGTTTCGACTCAATAATTTTTGCAGTTTTAACAAACACGCCGGTGCATTATCTTGATTAAACGCTTTATAGTCTGTAAACTTCTAACTGGGTTTTATTTTTCAAGAATAATATTTGTTACTCAGTTGGCTTTTTGATCGCTTCGGGCACGCGATTTACGGGCCCAATAGGAGCCGCTGGGCCCCCTGTAGTTTGAGCCTTTGTTTTAGCGGTTTTTAAGATTTTGCAGTTCGGCATGGCCTCTCACGTTCGGCAAGTTGCTTCTTGTGTCCATGTTATGAACAGAATATTTGTGGTTTCGACACAAAAGGGACAGTGTGATTCATTTCTCCGCTTCCAGTGATATATTTATCATCACAAGAAAAACCTGACGTAAAATAACCGGCAAAAAAGGCAGCAATACGGATATACAGATACTTGTCTCATTTCGTTTTGAAATATCGTCATCTGTAAACGTTTTTTTCAAAAAAAAAACAACAGGATCAGAGCTAGTTCAAGAAAATTATGAAAGGCTAAGTTCTAAGACAGAGATGACTTTAAATTTAGTTTGAAACAGAGACATATAGAATTGATGAAATAAGAATTTTAACAATTGTGTTTGGCAAGTGACCGATATTATCACCGACAAAACCATCGCGTAGGCTCGTCCCTGGCTGTGTGATGTGAGGCAATATTTTCAGAAGGGTAGTCCTATCACGATATTTTTTATAACCATTTTTTTAAAATCATATAAAGCTTTCTTTAACTGTGGTCATAGATTAACTACATAACAAATTTTCTTGACCGTTTTTGTTGGCGTGCTCATAAAACGATTTCCTTGTGGCAGCCAACCTCTGGAAAATCACATTAGCCACAACAAGCTGCATGTTTCCGTTCGTGGTTCCTTCGCCATTCATGCGTTTCGTAAACGAAAGGCGAATAGGTAAAAATTTTATCAAAAATCCAGATATTCCTTAACAAAAGACAATGAACTTGGGAGGGCAGTGAAATAATAAACAATAAAAACTCACACTCAGAGTTGCAAAATTTTGATAAATGTCGTCAGTCTTAATTGTTGTTAATCAGTTAGCCATTTTGATTTCTCCTCTGATTTCGACCTCGGGGAAATTTCGCTGCGTCTGGTCTTACTCAATAAAAAATTGCTGTGCGAACCTTTTCCCATCTTCTTTTTGTGTCAATTCATCAATTATTGTGTCTCACCAAGCTTTTTTATCAAATAGCCGACAAAAACTAGAATATATTTGGCATGATTGAAATTGTGTGAGGAAAAAATTGCCAAACTCGAGGTTAAATATACATCTCTCCCCAGAGGCGAATCCTTGTCAGTGCAAAAAACATGCAAAAATATAAATCCTGAAGGTCAAAACGAGCTTGAGAAAATCAGTAGTAAAGTTACTATGTTTTCTTTTGATGGCGGTGAATGTGTATTTTGGTGCTGCGCAGACTTTTTTTTATTGCTTCAAATGTTGGGTCTTGGTAGCTTTTGAAGTTAAAGTATTTATAGATAGAGATTCAAAACTTTTAGTTTTTTTTATTCTCTCTCTCTAAAACCCTTCTACTATCTATCTGCTTTTTAAATCTCCCAGCTGTTGAACTTTTAATTTCGTTGAGATGTATGTCCGTCTATCCCCGGAAATTAGTAAAAAAATATAGGCACCCCGGCAGAAAACCTGTTATTAATGATTATTATCATTATAAATTTCTGATTACTCCAATCATGGGAATTTTCGCACGGTGTGATAAGTAGTGTTCTGACAAACTTTCGATCAGAATTATTCTAAAAAGCCGAAAAAATTATCAAAAGTATAAACAAATGTTCATACATTTAAGCAATTAGCTTAGTGCAAAATTAAACCGGTCTTGCAAACAGGATATGATAAATCATCTAATATCATGTCCAGTTCTCTGAAATGAAATACTGACGCTTCCTTTACATACCCGGAAAATAGAAATAATTTATAGGATTCCAGCTATTAGTTTTATTCTACTTTCTTTCCGGTAACTGTTAAGAAATTAACGTTGTTTTGTTTTGTAGAATTTAAGAAGTAACGAGTTTTCACTTTCACTTTTGTCTTGCGCCGATGCCATATGCAAAGTGCAGCACATAGTTGTGTATGAAATTCATCGCGTATCAAAGTCCTTTAAGGTGGTGTTACACGATCCAACTTTTAGCGCGACTTTTCGCGCAATGATATTGCGTTAAAAGTTGGCATGACATGTTACACGAGCCAACTTTCTCAAAATTCGTCATTTTGTGTTAAAAATATTTGAAATAATTTCAAAAACTGGCAACGCGTTACCGAACAAAACGTTGCGCGAAAAGTCAGCTTCGGTATCATTTTACACGACGTTCAACCTTTAAGGCAACATCGTTGAGCAAAAAGTCGCACTAAAAGTTGGATCGTGTAACACCACCTTTAAACTTCGTAGTTTAAACATGTCAGCTCAACAAGCTCTTATTTGAGTCTTATTCTTCAGTTATTCAAGAATGTTATAGTTAAATTCGTTTCGAAAACCTTTGCAACTTTATACGAACAAGGCGAAGTATATTACGCTTTTGAAGTGACCGCTAACAACAAATTCGCAACAACAAATTCGCAACGACAAAACCGACGCAAAATTAGGGATATTATGAATGTGAATCATGGCGGAAACACGGCAAGTCAGTACGAAAAACCTAAATTTTTGACGTTTCCTTTCAAACTTTTGAAGCAGAACGAGATTAATATTGTCTCAGGTTTTTTGATTAAGTGTCTCCAACGCACTCAAGTGAACTGCGTTTAAATGATACCAGGCAAAACTCAAGAAAATGGGAGCTAGGAATATGCAAAGCCCAATGTAAAAAAGACGAACAAAATAGTGTTAATGAAACACAACATGAACATACAAGGATAGATGGGACTGAAGAAGATAAAAATCTGACACGATACTGGTCTTGCCTTTTTGCGCCAGTGAACTTGAATAGGTTCTCGACTCTCGGCAGTGATTAGATAATGCCATTTTAAATCTGTCCCTACGAAAACAACTTACATAATGCACAATATTAAAGACGGGTTGTTTACCACTAGCGAATCGTGTTAGAATTATGCCACTGCGAGTTAACAAACACTTCAATAAACCTTTGTAAGTTTAGACTTCGGTTTCTTCATTTCGTGTTAAAAATAGCGCACGAGTTAATGACGAAATAACAGTTTTGTCAAATGTTTGAAAAGAGTTGTAGTATTGAGAAAGGCTCTTTCGTTTCGTAAACTATTTATCTCAGGAACTCAGCAATTAAACGCAGTGTTTCTTTATAAAATGAAGCTGTTCTCACATCTTGACGACAATTATTACTTGAAACGAGTTCGAAGTTCTGTAAGTCGAAGACAAAAAAAGCTTTAAATCTTTTGTTTTGATCGTTTAAGGGCTCTGTAGTTTTAAGCAATGTGACGAAGCGTCGAAAAGAAATGTTAAATAGCAACATAATCCTTAACAATATCGCTCACAATGTTTTCTCAAGCTGTTGGGATTAAATCCTTTATGAGCTGTTGGCGGGAAACCTTCTCTAAATTTTTCAAAGGCCCAGTGACTCTTTAGATTACTCATTCATTCATTTAGAAGTAATTTGGCGGTAAACTGAATTGATGATCCGCCCAGTCCCATGAGATATCAATACAAGGGCATGATTAACAAATGAATAGATTTGCGTGGACAGATGCAAACAAAAACTTCATGACGTGTTACCACAATGGCAGAACAGAATCGAAGACGCACGTACACTAGCAGAAAACGCGCTCGCACCTTCTACAACGATTTAGAAGACACACGGAACAAAATCAAAAAATGAAACGTGCTTTGCGCAAAGGGTATCATTGCGTGAGAGAAATATTTTTTGTTATGCTTTAGGAGGAGGTTTGGCTCTATGCGAAGGAATTTGTTTTAGAAACACGCTTCAATGCCCGCATTGTTCAAGTCGTGTTGACTGTGAGTAGATTAGCTAGGTATCAAAGTGGGCATGGTGTTTTGTCCCAAGAGAGCCAAGTTATGATAAGTCAGATCAAATATCACCATGACCTTGTCGGGCTTAGTTTTTCGACGAATCTGGTATTTCCTACACTAAGTAAGTTAGATGAACAGATGTGGAATAACGGTGCTACAGCTTTGGAAAATAACCATAATAAATATGCCTAAAGTCCATTGGCAATTGAAACGGGCTCTAAAGCTTTTGTTTGCTTCAAAATAAGAAGACAATCTCTGATTTTGATTCGTGTTTATCTAGAATAACACTCGCAGTAATCAATCAGAGAAGACTGCGTCTTGATTGGCTAAAGATAAGGATTGCTGACAATCAACGATATTGTTTATTCGCTTATTTTGACAGCATATAGTCGCTCAAATCACGGGGCCGAAATCGGTTCTTGACCCCTTGGTGACGTCACAGGGTGTGGACGCGTGGGCGGACAGCAACCACTTACGACTGGTTTGTTATGAGTGGCGCGCGCTCTGATTGGTCAGTCACAACCATGATATTTACCACCTAATGTTCTACTGTCAAATACGAACCCACCTACTTTTAAGACAGTAAATGATTTTGTATGCGGGTCGCATATATAAGTGCGAAAACAGTTGAACTAACACTCTGACAGAAGGGAATTCGAATAGAGGGTTAGGAAATCATTTTTTGTTCTACCGAAAAAGTATTATATAGCATTTACCGGAAAACACAAGCAAGGGAAATTCCTGAATATTTCGGACATAAAACAAGAGTAAGACGTTTTGGATTTTTTGTCAGTCAGACTTCATATCAGCTGTGATCTTCTACATTCCTATACTCAACTTCTTTGGTTGGCACAATTTAATCGCCAACCATTCAACTTAAAAAAAATCAAGAAGTAGTGCTCAACCTAACACAGGAAATAGTCAGGTATATCTACGCTCATTTAACTTTAACTTTTTTGTTTAATCTTTCTACCATATTTTGCTTGGCGCTTCAGCTCTTGCTATGAGATAGTTACGCAAGTTCTTCGCGACTTGTCGACTTCTTGTTTTAAAAACACTTCAGATGTACTGAATTTTGTTGTTTCTTTTTCTTCTAGATTACCTTGAAGTACAAACATGTTTAGTCTTAACTCAGAGCCCAATGTTGTCCCTGATGCAGCGCTTTATCCTCAAGTAAGTCAGAAAGAAAAGGCAATCGCAGGTTTTGACTCGACGTGAATTTAAAATCGACTGTCTTTTTGCTGAACTAGTTCGGGTGTGAAGACGATATACCGCTTTCACTAGATCATTTCAAGTCGGCGACAAAACTCTTTTACCAAATAAGTAAAACTCTGTTTTAAACAAAATTGATAAGCCTTTGAATAAGTTTGATACATTGTAGCCTTTTTTTATGGCAGCAGGGAAAAGTTTTTGATAAATCTGGCTAACTTAAATACCACTTACACTTCTCTATAATTATTGCCACAACGCTAAATGCAAATTTCTTGTGTCATAGAAGTTGAAGCTGTAATTAGCCAAGCTTGTTTATCTAAACCTTTGTGTCAAGATTCTTGCATGATTTTCTTGTCTACATTATCTCCCTAGATGGTTTAAACGTTTCTTTTTTTGTCTTTTTAAAACAAGAACAAAAAAAAACTCGGTATAGCGTCCCTAATACTCTCTTACGCCTTGCCGAGATTAGCCGAGAGGTTTAACAATCGTGGCAAAATTACCTCTAACACTTCATTTCGCAGCTGACTTCAATTTGCTTTGTACTAAATTCACACGGTTAACTAAAGAGAGAAACATAATGATTTTTTTAACATAATTGAGTATGAATCTGACTTTTTCTTTTTGATTTGTACTCATCTTTGAAAAACGATTAATCAAAGTGTTCTCGCGCGAACCGCAAACGCGTCATACTAGTCATAGTCGCTGTTAACTTTTAATTTCTTCGTTTAACTCGATCCACAAAACAATTTTTGATGTTCCAAGGAGTATAAAAATCGTTTCGTGTTCTCTCTTAATTATTTAAAGTTTTATTTACATCAAAGCGGGAACCTAATTGTACGTCTTTTTCCAACCAGCTTTATTGATAGATCTTGTGGGTTTTTTTCTCAGGAGGCAATGATACCAGAGGATCAATCGCTGTTCGACAATAATTTCAACGATCCTTACAAACCCGTCAAACCGACAAAAGGTGATTCATTCTATCCTAGCAAGAAAAGAGCTTTGGAGTCGGATTTAGAAGAGACGAGCGCTAAACGACCTTTCGTCCCCAGCAATGACTTTCAAGAACGAACCACCCCCTCCCCCAGCGCAGACGCTCTTGCTCACGAACGGAGAGTTATCGTCCCTGCAGGTATGTATCTTAGCCTTGTCAATGCTTCCTTTCAAAAGACAATGAACTGTCATCACCAGACAACGCCTTAAGCTTGGGTTTCATACACCACTGTATGACAGATCCAATTTTAGAATCAGGAGATGATAGTTAGAGGGAGATCGATCAGTCTCGTTTGACTCTGAAATCTTAACAAGGGGGCGGAGAAATTCTTCCGCGCCCAGAGTTTACTAATGGCATTTGCGGCGAGAAATTGAAGTTTCAAAAATTCTGTTCGCATTTTCAATTACATTAACTCTTCCTGTTTGCCGAAGAACCAAAACTTGTGTTGTTTGTGTACAACGTTTTTTTTTGTCAAAACTTGAAATCTTTGATTCCCAAGTCAAATATTTCTGACTGGAGTAAAGATATGGAGCTAGTGGCGTGTTATGTTACCGCATTATCTAAACCTAATTTCACTAATAGAATTAAAAGTTCAAAGACTATTATTTTGGTTAGCAATTCGCACAGATCTGACACTAAAAATGGTTGATTTAGTCCCGTCTTTTTGTGAAAAAGTTAGAGTAGATATTTTGATTAAACATATGAAAACTAATGATTTTTTATAATTCTTTCTCGAGTTAGGGTTTCACTCGACTTAACGTTATTAGATCCTAAGTCATTTTTTTATTTGCGCTTATCAGATCCAATGTGCTGGACGAAAGAACATGTCCGCCAATGGATCCAATGGGCTGTAAAGGAATTCAGTTTGAAGGAGATCGATGTCAGCCGTTTTGATATGGACGGCAGAGAGCTCTGCCGCTTGACACGGGAGGATTTCATGAAACTCGCTCCTGCATATAATGGGGATATTTTACTGGCTCATCTCTGCGTCCTCAGAAAAAGTAAGTTTATTTACCCTAGTAGAGAATTAGGACAACATTTAAACTATTCTTTTTTTCACTCTCCTTTTCCGGCTTTTTTCCGAAACAATTGCAAACGACAAAATAATTTTTGTTTTTGATATTGCTATTTTTGTAGCAATCTTGTAGAGAGACTGCAATAAGTTCTTACGGTTTTTATATTGCACAGTTGTTGTTGTCTTTTTAATCCAAAACAGAGATTGATATTATATTGCTTGTTATTTCAGCGCCTCTTCCCAACTTGACTTCGGATGATATCGATCGTGCTCTCGCTCCGGCCTCCGTTGCAAATACGGTCCCATCGCCACCAATGTTCGACAGCAGAGCACAGGGATCCTCATCAGGTAATTTGAAGAATCTAATTCTTCCCCGCCCCCCCGACTATAAACCCTCTTCCTCTTGCGCAAAGATTAAGTCTTGAGGTTAATGTAGTCCCTGATATTGTGACCGCAACTACAATATTATAATAACCGATACAAATGGATTGAAACGTCACTGACACACCCAACGGCGAAATAGCGGAACCAACTCAAAAGTGAACTCCAATCAGCTAAATATTCCTTTATTCAAGTCCTCCTCTACATTTCCTTGTATAGCCTTGACTACAATAGGATGTTAGATTCTAATATCAATACACCAATCAATTTTCCTTGAACTCATTAACATTAGCTTAAAAGTCAGGCTTCGGATAGCTTTTCTTCAAATTTGACACACTTTGGTCAGACAGAAGTTTTGGTTATAGTTCTTTGTTGACAATATATTTTTTTTGTAAAAAACCAAACAGGAATGCCTACATATTCACGAAGCAGTGACGTTGAAAGTCGTCAACATCCAGTTATTACAAGTTATCCAAGCGCTTCAAGAAACAGTGACTACAGTCAAGCTCGCTTCACTGGTAAGATTTTTTCCCCGATCTTTTGTGAAAGATTGAATGTAATTTTTTCTTTTTGTCTTCTATCTCCAAGGTTAGAATGAATAACACCAATCATATCTACTTTTCAAGACAAGCAAAATGAATGGTCACTTTATAGGGTTTCATCAACTGGTTCAAAAGTTAGAATTAACAACACCGATCATTTCTATTCTTTAAGGTGAAAAAATAAATTCAATCATATCAAAGGTTACACGTTTATTTCGAGGTAAAAAAAGATTCTCAAGTTTTGCGAACAGTTGTTGCTTTGACTAACCTTGAGAGAGATCCAATGCAACGATTTTTGAGTTCTCGTGGCTAAAGAAAATATCGTTTTTTGTTAATGTAATCACAACTGAAAAATTTTGTCTTACGAAATGTTTCCTTTGTTCTTTAGAATCTCCTTCCTGGTCAAGTGCACAATCTACCCACAGACTTTCTCACATGAAGGACAGTGTTGTTCCAAATAAGCCAGTTGTCGAACCTCAGCCAATTCAAGGTTTGTTTTCATTCTTTTCTTATCAAATTCTCGTTATTTTCAACTCATCCTTAAAAAAGCGAAAGCTTATTTTTAAAAAAATCGCTTTGTTACCAGCGCTCTACCTTTTTTATGCCTACTGGGTTTTAATTATTTTGTTTTGTTGGTTTTGACTCTTACATATTCTTCTATTTTTGTTCAACTAGGGGCCTATGCTCAGAGCCCACTGTCTAGTAGGGATGCGGTTGCTGTTGCTAACACTACCGGAAGTGGCCAAATACAGCTGTGGCAATTTCTTCTTGAACTTCTCTCCGACCCCAAGAACTCCAGCTGTATCGCGTGGGAAGGCGCTAACGGAGAATTCAAACTGTCTGACCCAGATGAAGTGGCCCGACGCTGGGGAGAGCGAAAGAACAAACCCAACATGAACTACGACAAGTTGAGCCGTGCCCTCCGTTATTACTACGACAAAAACATCATGACGAAAATCCATGGCAAAAGATACGCGTACAAGTTTGACTTCCAAGGACTGGCGCAACTTAACCAGCCAATCACATCTGATGCCCAGGCGCATGCCCAAGCAGCCTACAAGTTCCCCGGTACTGAATTTTACGCAGGTTTTCCCGCCACACCGCTCTTTCATCCAGGATCTAACAGCTGTTTCCAGATGCCATACTGGGCACGCGCGCCACCAGCCTATCCCCAACCCGCCCGGTCAATGTATGGAAGCCCTATGACGCCTGGCATGACATATTACGCTTAAACGTTCTACGGAGCAAGATAGATTAAAGTTATTTTAATTCCTTATTTATTGCTGAAAACTTTTCTATACAAGTCAGGGTTGCTGTGGTCAGGGACAAAAGCCGAAAAAGATTGAACCACAAGTTCTATTCTCGAGAAAACATCTCAAATGTATCTTACATAAACTTTAAAAGTGCCGTCTTCAAGACGAACACTTCTTGAGATGAATGTTTCATTATCTAGTTAGGTTTAAGAAGATAAACTTTGTTTCAGCGTTCGTTTTCAATTCTTACACCAACTGTAAATAACATCACGGACATGACCTGTAGAAAGGTCTCATTTACAGATACGTGTTTGTTTTGCTCATTTTGTGGACAAACGAATGTATATTTCCAAGAATTTTCCAAGCAGCATAGAATATTTATATGACAAAAACATTTTATTATAATTATTATAATGTATATTTTGCCTACGCCAAAGATTTTATATGAAATTGGAGAGAACTTAAAAAATAATTTATAACATTTTCTATTGGGCTGTGTGTCTAATACACATAAATCAACCGAAGTGAGTTTCGTTGTAAATAAAATAATTCTTAACTTAATATTTCTTGTGTGGCCTACATTGTTGTGGAACCTAACGACACTCTAGCTTCTTTGCGCAGTTTGGTGTCGACCTTTTTGTCAGTCGTGGAAAAGAGTCGAATTAATGGGTCCTTTTAGCGTTAATTTCCTCACTTTTTTTTCTTTAACGAGGCTAACAAGGCTGGAACAGCTGCCCAAGACTGCTCACACTACTTTAGGGTCCAAAACAGGCTTAGTTCTTTCTCTCTGTGCCATTTTACTGGCTGTCTCCATATCTAGTACGCATGTGCAACACTTCTTATTTTTCATAACCAGCTGGGGCGTAGCCAGGATTTCTAGAAGGGGGGGGGGTTCCAAATTGCTTCCTTACATTATTTAAACACAAATAGAGACCACATTGACGTTCGCCATACTTATTGTGAGCATAGAACAAAACGAAGAATTTCAGTAATCGAGAGTCCATTACACTCTTGCTGGGATAAAACAA
>JAOBRD020314503.1:0-21658 GCA_027575215.2 Hydrozoanthus sils | reverse complement strand
ATTTTATATGCATGGCTTCTTTTAATTTGATCGTAAAGCTATTTCCATGATCTATTATTTCGAAGCATTCACTAGAATTTTCGTACAAAACAGGTTTATAATATATTTCAAAATTTTCGCTTGTTGTCTTGAACGCAATTGCTAAGTTTTTGATTATTCTTCGTTCAGTCATCAGTCTTCATTCAGTCATTCATTATTCTTCATCAAGTCATCGTTTTTGCCAAAAATTAACCAAAACTCGTCATAAATAGTTTCTTCATACACCACCACCATGACATTCAACACTTCCAAGTGATGTCAAAATTTCAACTTAATTGATCTCCCTTGTGTTAGTAAAATTATATGTGCAGTTGGTGTAATTTGATTGGCTGTTATTGTTTTTATAAGAAAAAACAATAGAAACAAATTCTACACTGAGTAGGAGAGGGGAGAGGCCAAAGATTGGAAACATCCCTGGCTGGCCAGTTTAGTCTGTTTCAGGAAATACAGAACATTGCATCCCGGCCAGTTTAGGCCATTTCGGGAGCCAAAAGGTTAAGAGATAAAGTTCTACTAACTATCAGTACAAATTTGTATGAAAATCAGTCATTTGTTTTCGATGTTGGATTGATTTCACTTTGGCTTTAATCATTACAAAATGTTACATTTTTATGTAGAGTTAATTTAAGGTTTTTTAGTAGAAATTAGACATCAATAAACTGGCTTTTCACAAAAATAAAAGATAGTTTGTTTTTGTTTGCTAGTTAGGCATTTTCTACCCTCATCCAAGGACGTCCAAAAGTTGCCAAAAAGGAAATGACCTTTTTTTTCTATCATTTTTAGTAATAAAAAAGCCACGTTATGAAGTATGAAATACAATCTTGGATTACTCTGACAATGAATTTTAACTAATTTTGCAAAAGCAGTTAGACAAAGTTTTTGGTACTTCAAGGACATTACTGCAATTTGCGACTGAATGTAAATTAAACCTAATGGGGGGGAAATGAAGCTTGTGAGTTATTGGGCTCGATGAGGCAGTTTGCTGAACACTAAATTACTCTAGCTTAGCAGTTTAAGTAGTTGTGTAATGTGAGCAAAACAGAATCCAAAGTTTTTCTACAAGTTAAGTTGCAGTTGATTTTCTCCCTGTTTAGATTGTAAGGGATACAGAGAAAGCTCGAGCAGTTCTAACAGAAGCTATTGAAAAGGATAATGTAAGTAATGTTCTGGCAATTACCAAGCACAACTCCCCTTTTTTAAAAGAAAACAAATGAAACTCAAAACACTTAGTTCAGATTTTGCATAAGTCCTGAAATGAGACAGCTAAAAATTGTTACCTCATTGAACATAAATGTCACTTTTGTTTTTGAAAAGTTGTTGATTCATTGAATTGGCCTCTTTTCTCTAGTTTAGTCTTTGTTACTAAACTAAAACTTTCTTTATTGAACAATGTGTCCGAAATTTATCTCTTACTAGAAGATTGTTTTACTATTGCAATAACAATATCATGGCAAACCCTTCTGATTTCTTATGTTATTGTGAAAAAAAAGCATTGCTTTGCATTTCTGCCTTACAGTTGTAGGAAAACTGATATTGAAGAGTGAGAAAGTTGAAAGTTTGGCTTCTTTT
Organism: Hydrozoanthus sils; assembly: GCA_027575215.2. Lineage (NCBI taxonomy): Eukaryota > Metazoa > Cnidaria > Anthozoa > Zoantharia > Hydrozoanthidae > Hydrozoanthus > Hydrozoanthus sils. The sequence continues at coordinate 20,050 of JAOBRD020314503.1, read as the reverse complement.
ATCCACTTTCTGACATCTTACTTTAAATTTGTCTTCTTTTCCAGCTTAACAAAAGACTTTACCTTCAGTTGTTGGATCTAGAATTAAGCATTGTACCAGTTGATGAAGAGAAAATAGAAGCAGTATTTGAACTTGCAAAGAACAGCAATCTACCAACTGAAGTAAAGCAGGGTTTCTCCCAGAGGCGCCTTGAGGTGTTGGAGGATTTCTGCTCAAGTATAAGCAAGATCATGAAAGCACATGAAGCCCATGCCAAGTTGTACAAAGTAAAGACTGCAAACCCTACCCTCAGTGGAAAGAAACGGTCACAGGATGATGGGTGAGTCTTGGATAAGGGAATTAAAGAAATAGTTTGTAAAATTCATTTAATGTTATTTGTTTTGGCCAGTTTTCAGTGCTGTAGAAAGAAGCTACTGAACTTACGGAGTGCTTTGATTACACATCACAAATCAAGAGTCACAGTACCAATACTGTTTGAATTGACTTGGTTTAGTAACCTGTGTGTCTAACCAAATTAACTTTGACATTAACTGTGTAGAACCAGTTGTGTTTCCAAATTATGGTTCTGCAGGTGTTAGAGACTAAGAGTATATTAATGCATTTACAATTTCATGAACCAAAAATTGACACTCCCTCAACTTCTGTTAGCAATGATTTGAAACAACCAGTTTTTTTTAGTTCATCGAGAAGTAGTTGCAGACATTAGCCTAGTTTTTCATCTGACATTTTTTGTTACTGCACAAGGTCAATTTTTCAGTTTCTTTTTTTCCAATTTTAGTTCCGAGCAAAAATCGAAAGTTTCAAAGACTGACGGTGCAGCTGACAGTACTAGTGTTGTCTCCAGTGTAGCTGGCAGCGAAGCATATGATGCCGCATACCAAAATGCTTACAGTGCAGCCTACAGTTATGCTAACCCAGCTCATACGCAGAACCAGTGGGCTGCCTATAGTACTACAGCACAGCCGGTAAGACTAGACAATGTGTTAGACCTGCGCAATTAACCAGGATTCTCATGGTGTGATGTGATGTAGCAGACTTATAGCATACTTACATTAGTAGCTAACTCATGCAGAGAGGAGTTGTTTTCTTGCAAAAGTTGTTCTGTCAATTAGTAAGTTTGTTCATGCCTTGAAGTTTACTAATCTTGATTTTCTTGTCATAATTGTTCGAAAATTTATATTATGGAGAAACTAGAATATTATTGTTTTGCAACTAAGATTAACAGCATTTGTATATATAATCAGCATGTTTTTGCAGAACTATGAAACTCATTTTTCTGACCAAAGCTAATACATTAGATTGGAAGCCAGGAACTAGAGGCTCTAAGAGCATGTAGTCGGGCTACAATACACAACAGAAGACTCCGAGGCTTCAATTTACTGCAACATCTACAAACAAGACTGCAATCAGTAACATAATCATAAAAAAATATCATTGACAAAACTATCTAGTAATACATCATACAACGTTTAATTAACATAATTTATCATTGTCGAGTCTGTTAACTTTTCCTCTTGTCAAAACTTGCCTTCTTTCTAGTGAGCTATCGTAACATAAGACGACTATGACAAAGTGTCATGGTAATTTGGTCATCATGTGACTGTTCCTGGCCAATTACAAACTGGCAAAAAGGTAAACCTAGAGTCGGGCCCCCTGTGGGGTAGCCCAACTTATAACTCTGGCTTCATCAAAAGTTGTAAATCTTATATTAGTGAGTCAGTGCTTGACGAAGAGGGGTTGGGGTGTGGATTGGTTGGCCTCATACAAAGTAGTTAAGTAATATTATTTGTTTGCCAAAGACTGGAAGGTTTCTTTTTACACCTTGTCCACTGGTAGTAGAAAACTAATGCTTCCTTAATTTCAGGCTGGATACAACTATAACCAGTGGTACCAGCAGTATGGTGCAGCATATGGACAGACACCCGGCTCGACAGCTACGCAGTAGATGAGGAAGATGTACTTTGGATACCTTCCTGTGTCAAACTTTTTCTCACTGGCCACACACACGTGGAGTGTAGTCGTTGTACACTCTGATTTATATAGCTGCTCAAGACTTGCTTGTTAAACTTGGTCAGCATCAAAACAAAAGTGAAATTTAATCGCTTTATACTGACTTATCGAATATTTTGTCTAGTTTTTTCTATCAGCAGCAGTACAGAAGCCGAGGACAGGCATTGTACATTAACTTAGCCAGTTGTTTCTGAATCATTCCCAAGATTTGCAGTTTAAATTGCTAGTACTACGATTGCAAGAGTTTAAAGTTGTACTATACTTTAGAAACCCTCCGAGTTTCAGTTGTTTGAGGCAACAAAAATTTTTTTTACAACTTTTATCGAAGCAACAACAAGGTAATTCCTTATGATTAAGAGTTGGTTTTTCCTCATGTTTTTTTATAAATAAAAAAATTGCTTAATAAAATTAATAACTTATAGCACCATTATTTTTTAGACTAAGTACAGCTTATAATTCTATATGGTCGTATCATTTAAGGTGCAATCAAGATTAGACATACTTGTACAGAGACACGTAGCAAGGTAAATTTACCCGCATGGAAGAGATTGATAGATTGTGATAGACATTTTGTTAAACAAGAACGCTGGCGCCTCCGAGACTTCGGTAAAAACACACTTCTTCAAGAAGTAAAAGTTAATACACGTTGCAAAGTGCCAAGTGTAAGTGTTTACAAATAAAAGTTATAGCTGCAATGTCTTTGTAATTTGCTGTTCTTCTGCCCTCAAATGTCCATAAAATTGAAACAAGACTTTTAAGCGTTGGAGGTTAGGTTGTTTGTAGCGACTATTTTAACCAGTGTATTTCAAAGAACAACTGTTGTCAAATTTTACTGCTTTACTGTAAAGAATTTACTTGGGGAGGGGAGAAGTCCCATGCTCTAAACAGTAGCTATCCAAAACTTATCAAGCGGGGATCGTACCTTGATCAACCTCGTCCAAATTTCATTTCTTTGGCATTTCAATAAGGTCCAAGTGATCTTTTTCAAGATTTGTTTTCAGTCTTCTCGCCGAGTTCGCATTATATTGGCAATGTTCCTCAAGTTTCTAAGTATTGTGTTCTGAAGCAGGTCCAAGTTAGATGGTTAAAGGGCCGAGCGCCATAGAAATCCATTTTGGGATATAATGATTCTAAAAACAAACTTAAAGCGACCATAAGTATTCAGGGTTCGTACGTGTCATGGAAAACCTGGAAACTCGTGGAGTTTTATAATTTCACTTTCGAGACCTGGAAAATTGTGGAATTTTGATTAGGGTCATGGAAAGGCGTGGAAAATTGGCAAATTTAGATTGGTAACGACGTGTAGAAAAAATAAACCTATCCATATACTGTATTTGCACAACAGTGATTTCACCGCAGAGATAGACTCGCGGAGACGCAGTGAGGTAAAACCGTGCGAGAGTTAAATCATTTTTATTCCTTGAGTTGAACTTGGTAGTGCTACTATGTCTCATAATAAACACCCTTTTCTTCACTTTGTTTAGCTCGAGTTATGCTAGGAAAAAGGAAAAACAAAACTACTTTTGATGTATTGTGGGGAAAAAATGATGCTAGGTCATGGAAAATCGAGAACAGTCGTGAAAAAAAAGTGGAAAGTCCTGGAATTTCAGAAGTCAAAAGAGTACGAACCCTGGTATTATTCAGACCCCTTTCAGAAAAATCTTGCCCAGGGTGTTGTCTTTTCCTCTGGTGCTACCTGTGTCATCGCACACTACAAGTAGGAGAACAAAAGGCTTCTACATATGTACCTTATAATGCAACGCTTGCCCGGCAGAATGTCGCTGTAGTTTAACCATGGTGCGTAATCCCAACCTTTTTTACGACACAAATGTATTCAGTTTCGCCATGGCCGGTCCAAAGCCCTGATAAAAAGGAGTTAGGTTGGCCACCCCTTCCCTATAAAGCCATTTATGCTACAGAAACGTCAACAAGAGGAACTACAGAATATATATAACTCGGCCTTGGGAGAAGAGGGACCTCTAGCTAGAGCATCTACGTCGCGGAGTGGTGAAAGCCATCAGGAAGCCTCTCAACCGACTACCATTCTTTCGACCAGGTCTACTGTCAACAATGGGACGTGGGATGTGTGAACCATGTACGAAGTGGGGGAAACAGCACAGGTGGTTGTAGAAATGAGGAACTATGGCCTCGACATCCTAGGGATATGCGAGTCACGATGTTCGGGCAGCGGCAAAACGAGACCTGCCTCGGGAGAAACCCTGCTGTTTACGGGTCATAAGGAAGGGGATGCACCGCACATCCAAAGAGTGGCATTTATGCTTTCCAAAACAGCAGAGGGAGCCCTCATTAGGCGGGAAGCCCATGGACGACAGCATGACAGCATCTTTCAGGACTAAGAAGAGGAGACTTAATATTAACGTCATCCTGTACTATGTTCCTACCAAAGCTCACCGAATTAGATAAGGAAGATTTCTACAACAGAATTAAGACCATCATAGGGAATTGCCCAAGCAGAGACCTCGATGATCTGAATGCCAAAGTGGGCAACGACAACCAAGGTTTTGAGCTCGTGAGACAGCAGGGACTGGGTCAGATGAACGACAATGGTGAGAGGCTTGCAGACCAAAAACCATCTTCGTCATCGGCGGAACACTTCCCTCATAGGCCCGGGGTAGGCAATCGAATACATTTTTAATCGAACTTAATCACACACAATCGAACGACTGTGCTCGATTATGTTCGGTAATCGAACGAAATCGTACTCACTTAATCGAATCGCGGGTCGGATTTTAGATAGTTCTCATTGACCCTGCCCTGAATATCCGATGAATATATAGAATTTACTGACATTTGTGAATGCAGAAGCGCGATCGACTAGCATGATTTTGCCGTTGGTAGTAGTAATTAAAAACAAGAAAAATGAGATACATCGAACAAAATCCAACCATAAAGTTCGAAAATCGAGCTCATTGAAAAGTTTGGGTTCGATTCTGTTCGATTACCGAACATAATCGAACACAATCGTTCGATTAAAGTCGAACACAATCGTTCGATTAAAGTCCCAATCAAGCTTATATTTTTAAGTTCCATATTAAAACTTTTGTCATCTGTGAACTGAAAAATCGAATAAAAAAGAAAATTTCCACGTCTAAGTATGCTTTTTAATCAAAAAAAGATTGGAATGTAAATTTTGACCGAGCAGGCCTGGGACTGGCAACCTGTGATGTAGTAGCAGCGAGTTATGTGGTTTTTGTTTAAAAAAATTCATTTATGTTAAAAAATGTCATAAGATTTTTATTTCAAACAATTTAAAGGGAATAATTTATTGATTAAAGTTATAACAATGTGACTATTGTAGTCAGAATTGAATTTTTTGAGATAAAAAGATTGTCTCTGCTTCATGCCTCCATCTGACGCATGCGCATGACCTATGCAAGTGAATGTAAAGCTTAAGGTGATTCCCGCCAACTCGAGCTCCGCAGCAGCTTGAAGACATTTTGCTTTTCGTTCGCGTCGTCTTTGACTTTTTTCCTTCTATTAATAATATAATAAATTATATTCATTTCTCCCAATACTAGTGGTTTGTGAAAGACAAAATCTTCTGCACAACTTATCATAATTTACAGAACGTATTATAGGAAAAAACTGCTTAGGAAACTTAAATCCAGTTCAGTCACTCTTTTCTCGAGTATTAAACCTTTCAGTCTTAAATGTGATGGCAAATTCTCTAGAGCCTACACTTTTCACTGAACAAGTTTGGGAGAATTTCACTTTTCATCTTCAAATAATAGTTCGCTTTGTTTGATGAATTCTTATTTTCTCACTACCAAATGTCTTGTTTTGTATGTGTTATGTTATGAGAAGTTAGATGTTGATAACGTCTAAACGTCAGAATTGCCCTTTCAGATGTGATGGAGCTGCTTCTGGAGTGTGGAGCAGACCCCGAGTACATTAACTCCAGCGGCAAATCCGCGGTTATGGTAGCTGCCTATTACGGTCAGGAAGAAGCAATGGAGTTAATGCACAGCCGCGGGGTATCCTGGGTATCACGTGACAAGAATGGACTCACTCCGGTGCACTGGGCAGCGGACGGCGGCCACGATGATTTGCTATTGTGGATGCTGAAAAAAGGTGCGCCCGTAGACATAGAGGACACTACCAACGGATGGACTCCGCTCATGCGCATAGCATGCTTAAGCGGAAATGAGGAAGTTGCGGAGACTCTGATTTCAAAAGGGGCTAATGTTAACAAAACAGACAAATCGGGCAAAACTATTCTAATGGCTGCGGCAATGAACGGCCACTTTGGGCTGGTGCGGATGCTTGTCGAAAAAGGAGGCGATATTTACTTGAAAAACAAAGAAGGTAAAACGGCATTGGAGTTTGCGCAGTCCTTCGGCAGACATCGAGTTATCAAGTACCTCGAGTATAAGATAGCAGCTGAAGAGAAACAACGGAAAGAGGAGAGGAAAGCAAAACTGATTGAAGAGAACAGAAAAGCAAGCAATAAGCTGTTAGGAATAACATCATGACTCGTTAGTACCATGCAACTTCTGGTTTATCTACAATCTGGAAGAACCAGTGACAAATAATCTTACTTCGTGGAATTGGGACTTCGAACATTCAACGTAGCTTAGTTTAACTGTCAGCTCGTTAATATAATTCTTACAGAAGGGTCCGTAATTTATTAGTTTGTTTTAAAACTATTAGTTTTAGTCTACTGGTGTTAATTAAAAAAGAATCGCTTTTGAAGATGTTTTGGTACTTAGGAAAAAAATACATCGTAGGCCCGATTGATAGGCCAACTCGTTGATGCAGATAAATGTTATATGTCACACTAGTAAGCCTTTTCCCAGCGAACATTGCGGACCTAGTTCCTGGTTAGGAACGGCGAAGTTCCTTTCTTGTGGTTGAAAGCTTAGTTAGACTGTAACCCTTCGACGTCCGGACAGATAACCTTAATTAATGACAAGACAATTGGAGCGAAGAAAAAGTGCTATGGAAAAATGGAGCCAAGGATAGCTGTTCTTTACAACTTTTTATGAGAAGACGAAGTGTTTTCGCATCATTTCGTGGAGTATTCATTTAAATTTAGAATTCATTTGGTTCGAATTTAATGACAAATCAGAAAACCCCCGGCTGCCCCCAAATTCTGAGACTAAGTACAATTTTTCATTTGCAACGGGAACTGATTGACGTTTACCACTTGTCCTCCAAATTTTTTCAGGCTTCTTTTCCGTAATTGCTTACCCAAAGATCATATCATAAGTGAATAACGTCGCCCAAACTCGTACCCAGGCTCATTTCACTCCCGTGAATGAGAAATGAGCCTGGATAGGCTGAACTTCGCCCAACCTATTTTTCCATAACTCAGTTCAAACGTCAATCCATACACGTACTAAGTGTAAAGCTCATCTTAAAGTTGATCGTTTATTTCGTAAGCTATAGTTATCGTCCTTTTTGTAAATTTTGTTCAACCTTATCTTTTTTTAATGTGAAGCTATAAATATATGCAGACCCAATAATATGTTTGTGATAAAATTTAAATTTACGTTTTAGCTTCCAACACATATTAGTAATTTTATGTGTAGATGGACAATTTTGCTTATTGTAAACTGTCATCTTCCAGTCATAAACCTAGCCTGTTAAAAATTCAGAGTAAAGTTGTAACTATTAACAGGTCAAGAAAAAATTAAACATATATAAAAAAGATTAGAGCTTACCTAAATAAAGCAATGTCACCCTATTTTTCATCGTTCAAAGACATCTGGCGATTACAGGATTACAACGAATCTCGTACCCAGGCCCCGATGAAAGATCCAGTGTCAGCTGAGGTTGGACTGTTTTTCATTGGTCGAATGAGAAAATGATGGATAAGGGGCTCCCCCTGCCAAAAACACTGAGTATTTCGATTGCAAAGGCACGGAGGGGGGAGGGGGGGGGCGTCGAAAGTGAAGTGAATAAGTGGATAGCTTTTTCTAAATGCTATATTTAATTTTTTGGTTTAGTACCTTCGAGTTCTAATGTGTTATAGGCGCTCTATTATTCTAGATTATTTCTAGGGCTTGTTTCAAAGGCGGTCGGTTGTTTTAGAGAATTTTGGTTTTGGACCTGAGATTGAAGTTGAACAATTGCAAGATATATCGGATAATATCCATTTCGAAAGTGAAGTGAATAAGTGGAAGGCTTTTTCTAAATGCTATATTTAATTGTTTGGTTTAGTACCTTCGAGTTCTAAGGTGTTATAGGCTTTCTATTATTCTAGACTGTTTCTGCTCTTTTCTTGTTTCAAAGGTGGTCGGCTTTTTTAGAGAATTTTGGTTTTGGACCTGAGATTGAAGTTGAACAATTGCAAGATATATCGAATACTATCCATTTCGACTTGAAAAACACCATTGACGTTAAATAAAAGAGTTTGCTAAATATAAAAGCGAGATAAAAATTGATACATGCAATTTTGCGCAATATAAACGAAACTCTTAAAAAGAGCGACTAATTCGAACCAGTGAAAAATCAAGCCGATTGTGGCGTTCTTTCAAAGCACACGTGCACGTCACAACAGGTCCCAAATTAGTATTTCACCAATCAAATGATTCTCTATAAAAAAAAATGTTTTAAAAATAGTCACTTAGTTTTTTCGAATGAGCTGCTGTGTCAACTGACAATAAAAGTCAATTTCGGCTTTGCTGTCAAGCTCGAACATCTAATATCAACGGTTTGTTTTAAAGCTGGTGTAAAGTCCGGCTATACTCAATATACTTGGTTTTATTCAGCATGAAAGGCATGAGAGCTCGCTCTGTCGTCGCAAGAAGACGTAAACACCAACCGCCGGAAGAAAAGAAGGAGAACAAGAATTCATCTAAAGCCACAAAGACGGTTCAATGGAGCACTTCACTGCCTTCAAGCGATAAATCGAAGAAACAAAAGCCGCGTCCCTCTCAACCAAGATGCGAAGAAGTAATTGCAAAGCTCACTAAAGCTAGTGCTATTTTGGAGAACACAGCAACCCTTGAAGAAGATGTTGAAAAAAATTTGAACGCAATACAAAATAAACTGGCAACTAAAAAGACAAACGGCCAGGAACAGGTGAACAAATCTGAAAACAAGAATCTCTAAAAATTAACAATCGCTGGCGGTTAGAAAAGGGTGTTTTTACTTCGTGTGGAGCGCTTTGAAGTTTCTAATTTCTCCAGCAAATAGTAGCTAGGGGAATTATAATAGAAAAAACCTCATTTTTTTGAACCCCAAATTAGTATGCAGTATTTGCCTGAAAACGCATGTCACTTCGAGTTATTGTCGAGACAGGCAGTCTTTCCAGAGCACTCAGCCTTAATTTTGTTGTGCTACCAGGTCTATAGATAGCTAGCTAAAGTTTGATCAACAAATATGCATAAACTTGTAAGAATTTATCTGATTTTGAGCGCAGTCTTATTACAAACTAAATAGAGAGCTCGGCAGGCGCTTTCTCTCTCATAGTTTTTCATTTGTCTTGACGAAAACCTCTTTGTCTAGATTTTTAGTTTCCATTGAATGTTCCGGCCTTTGCCGCATTCATTCACATAATTCTGTTTAATAATGTAAATCAAGAAGTTTTGCCCTTGGGAAAGTTTGAAGATATTTTTAGATAATGACTTTTTTAAAAAGAGCTACCAAATTATAAAGGCCAGAAAAAGCGCTAAACACGAAAATTTGGTTTCAAACTTGGCTTTGACTTACGTTCGCAAGCAACAGAAAATATTAACTTCAACAGTTTATAAATCGGGGGTGTTTATCCACAATTTGTTTTGCTGAATAGAAATGAAAAATCCTAGGCTATTCCGTTGAACAAATTCCACCATAAGAATATTATTTGTTGACGTTAAAGTCAAATGTAATATTTAATGCTCTCTGTAGCTTAATTGAAAGCAGTTGTTATTGAGGGAATTTAGACCATCGCTAACTCAGCATGTCAGAACCTTAATCACAAATCAAAAAAGTAATTTCTAAGTTTATTCGATATCGAAGCTTTAGAAACAATGTTTTAAAATACGCATATACTTGGCAATGAAAATGTACAAATTAAAAACAGAAGTTAAACAAACACAAATCGTGCTGAAAAACAAGCCGTTCAACCCACAAAAACTTCTATCTTACCCAGTCGAAATTTCTACATGTTCCAGCGTAGCTAAAAAACTGTTGAATTTTGAAATGAAATCAAATTCAAAACATTCGAAATTTTTATAACATAAAGCTTAATTAATATCTCGACCGAAAAATAATATTCCGGCTGAGAATATAGTTCAAATGTAATGTGCACATATAACAGCCATACTAGAAATTAATGTGAAAATACTGAAGTCTTGTGCATTTCATACGTCCGGGAAAAAAGGTTATGTTCACATAGTTTGATTCAGTCGATATTAAGCCGCATATTTTAGCACCTGCCGTGAGAACCGAATGATATTCTCGAAAGATTTTCTATTGCGCTTCAATTTTTATTTAAGGGGTTTTAAGAAGAACGAGTAAGTCTGTTTTCACTCCTGTAAGATTCAACCAAGATCTGTACAAGACCACAAAAAAAGAGATAAAAAGCGTTTCGACAAAGTCATATAGCCTCTTCAAGTTGCAACCTTGGTTTTCAACCGGCATTTGTGTTTCTTAAGAAGGAAAAATATTTCTTGAATAAAGTTCAACAAAAATGTACGGTCGAATGTTCATCACAACCTACAACAAGCCGAAATTTAAATAGAAGGTTCCCTGTCAAGCTCGTTAAAACAAGAGTTAGTTTTGATCACCGAGCTTCACTTGAAAACACAGGTTGTCATAGGTTTAAATAACGTCTGTTGAAATAAACACCGCGTTAGTATGATGCTGTAGTTTATTTTTAGCCTTGAGAGCGTTAATATTTGTATGTTTTCATCAAAACCAGCTATTTTTGTATACCTGTAACACATTTCCTGCCTCTTCGATAAAAAAAATAAAGTGAAACTGGCTAGCATCACAATCATCTGAAAACAAATCAGGAAGTATCGCCGTTTGTAAAAAGCACAAGGAAAGTTGAACAAAGAGCGCGCACGATATTTAGTCGTTTATCTAGTTTTCTAATTTTTTGGAGGGGAGGGGAAGAAGGGAGCAGCTTTCTACCAAGATAAGGCTTTTGTAAAAGTAGAGACATTACATTTATTTCAAAACTTACTTTTTTCTTCTACTTCAAGAATCAAGGATTATTGAAACGGAGTACTTCCACACTATAATTAAAAGTAAAGTTAAAAATACTATTTTTAAATGCCAACGTTTTAACCCTTTCAGTCCTAGCCAGTTTATCAATATCTAACTTCTCCTTACATAAATCATACATTATATATCATTTGGTAGTGAGAAATTATAAATGGGAATTGTACAAAAAAAGCAAACTACTGAAGATGAAAAGCAAAATTCTCCTAAACTGGTGACAGGAAAAGTATGAGTCCTAGTTGGGAGAATTAAGCAATACGCTATAATTTGGTGTGTATTTGAGTTCTGACAAGCAAGTCCGCTAAAAAATACTCAGTTTTATCATCTCAAAGATTGATTGGTCATTTCCTGTGCAACGAGAGAAATCATCTTGTCATCCCTCCTTTCTACTGCGATGTGAAAAGCCAGCTGTTTCTCGGCTGTTTCAGCCCACAAATTGGCGCCATTTCTGACAAGGAACAAGACACAGCGCAAATTTCCTCCCAGTACAGCGGCGTGAAGTGGAGTCCACGAATCTAAATCTTTGTTATTTACGCTAACACCTTGTTTTATCAACTTCTTAACACATGGAATATTTCCCTCAAATGCAGCTTCGTGAAGCTCTGAAAATCCTTCAGAATTGAGTTTATCTTTCCAAGCTCCATGCTTCTTTTCAAGTTTTGAAACAGTTGTAGCTGTGTCTGTTGTCTTCACAGTTGTTGGTAAATTGTATTTGTCACTGACACATTGACCATTTGGTTCAAACAACGTCTCAGTTTTGGACAACTGCTGAAGTTGAGTCTTAAATTTTGGTTGTTCTTTACATGACTCACACGAGGTTGGTGGAAGCTCTGTATCGGCATAAAACTCAACAACAATCTTCGGAAGATCCATTATTTTTGACGCCATAGTTTCGCTGTAGTCGCTAAAAATGAAAGTCTAAAAGCCTGAGGGGAAAATGAGCTCGAGTTTTAATTTCCTCTCACCTACAGTCTCAGAGTTAGGACGAACAAAAGGAAAATTTACGGCCGATGTTTGTCAATTCCTGTGTTCTTTAAATAATCCTAGAGTTGACTTAAGACAGTTTTTTGTTTTCTTCAGAGTTGTAAAAGTTCTTGCTTAATCTCAAATATGAAGGCAATAACATAATATTTTTTTATTATATTCCGGCAGAAAACTCGATATCTAGTTCCGGTTTTCCATCTATTTCCATATATAGTTGGTTCTGCCTCTCAAAGCCAATGAGGGGTTCATGGCTTTTTGCTTCCGGTATTTCTGGTGTTCCATACAAGGTTGGTTCGACCACTATAGGCCAATCAGCTTCTGCGTAAGGTTTGTTTGTTGACTTCCTTTGTCGAAGTGTGCGCGATCGACGAGGGTGGTCTTCGAGAGAAAGGTTAAATAAGGTCTGAACAAAGCATCAAATTCACAGCAAGGAAGAATTCATCAAGCATCCGGGAGTCTCAGCGAGCTCTCGAAAGGAAGACAATGTGCTTTTATGGTCTTTTATTTTCTTTATTGGGCAACCCCAAAGCGTCGCTGTCAACTCGCGGACACAATCAGTCATTGATCAAATTTCAAACAATTTAGTACTTTACCGGCCATCCACGCTCATCAGGCAGCACTTCATTCTTTTTAAGAACTACTAGTTCCTAATACATACTGCGGATTCATATGTTTGACCATTCACACAATTTGCCGGAAAAAACTCGATTGCTATAACGGCACCGGCAGCGACAGACAGTACTTCGTTATTTTCGCAAGCAAAGCAAGAAAATTAATTTTAACTATTATTATTTTTTAATTCATCATAAACTACAAATAAAAACTGTAGTAACGGAACATTGTTGTAATCATGCAGGAAAGTGATAAATAGAGGTAGAAATTTAGAGGTTAAATTATAGTGATCTTTTTAGTTTTGTAACGAGCTCTTTCTTACAGCTCCGCATCGCGCGGTAAACCAGATAAACTTTAGAATGCAAAAATCAAGTAATTTCTAGATTAACAACTCTTTTCCATGACACTAAGTGCTAACCCAATATTTAACAAACTGTTCCCATAGGCAGTCGTGTGTTACTTAGATAGCGCATAGCTCAAAAATTTATTCCGTCATTCAGCAATTTTTATTACATCTTTTGCGCGCTCATTGTTCTTCACTAATTTCTTAGTAATGTTTCGATTAAATGTGCCTCGGGACTAGGTAAACTTTCTTTTAAAGCCGCCGAACTCATTAAAAGAAAAAAAACTCTAATGAATTGCTTTTATCGCCTTTGAAAGATGAACTTATTAGCTCCGCAGATAAAAAAAAAGTAACAAAACAAAAAATAAAAATAAGAAACTGTCAATATAGTAAACTTTGTAACTTTTGTAAGTATTATAATCTCAACAACCAAAAACTACGTGTTTAAGCTACTTTTTTTTCATTCAGTGTCCTTTTTAGACAGTTTATTTCAGTTTACAATATGAAAAAGTTTTCCAATTTATAACGTTTATACCTTTTGAAATACGAAACGTTAAGTTTATGATTTTAGGATGTTTATCATCATGAATATTTGTGAACATTGTTTTTCTCCGGAGGGCCAAGACTGTTGTCAAGAGTTAAAGCCAAGTATTTCGTTGCTTGCGAACTGTTGTGTGTGATTTCGCAAGATTGTAGAACTCGGTGTTTCTTGTGTTGATATACACGTGAAAAATACAATCTGAGATCATTATTGTAATGTTGCTGTAGGCGAAAAGTTGGGGCAGCCTTAAGCAATTACCGCCCATTCCGCCCTTACCGAATTAGAAAACTTTTAGAAGAAAAAAACCTTATCCAAAAAGGCCCTGGTTTATTATATATATGCAATTTTCTCAACAACTTGCGTTGCGAGGCACGTTGCTTAGAAAATATTGCAGTGTAATAGGGGTTAATTATCTTGCAATTTTTTTGTTTCGTGTTGCGTTGCACGAAGTAGAACTCAGGTCTACTTTTCGCAACGCATGGCGGCAACGCGATTGCTCAATGTATCACCCCTTGGCAGCTTTCCTCGCAATTTTTGTGATTTTATTTTTAAATAGCACATGCGCAGAGCTCATTTACATCGACCGCCATCTTGAATCTCGCACCAAACAATTTTACCAGTTATATTGCAACCTGCTGAGGAAATTGCTTTGCTTAATAGGGACTTTTGTTTTTCAGCAATTTGTCTTGCATCGGCGTTGCAAGAGAAAGTGCTGAGAAAAATGCATACCCGTAACAGCGCCTTTAATTTTTTTTAAAACGAGGAGTGAGGAAGCAGTGGCTAATTTTGTATTTGAAAACTAATGTCTACTCTGTACTTGGATTTTTGCATGGGCGGTGGAACCGGGGGGGGCCGGGGGAGGGGGGGCATTGCTCGTTGGGGGTCCAGGCCTCCCAATAATTTTTTGATTAACCACAATTACTTTTGAATAGGAGTTTCAGATCCTATAAAAAATCTATTAAAATTTTCACTGTATTCCCCCAATAATTATTTGCTTCCGCCGCAGATGTTTTGTATCTACTTGCCCGAGACTGTGTTTGACTATAGCTGTTTTGTTAAACTATCTCAATTCAGACAAATTGACACATCTACACTTGATACAAATGTAATTCAAAAAACAATTTTCTATATCTTTTGATGTGCTCAAGGAAAACAGGCAAGAACCAAGATTAACCGTGGGTTAATTTGCTTCAGCCTAGCTAAATGAAGACCATCTACGATTTGTTGGCCACATTCCATACTACACACTAGTTTGTTACTGTCGACTAAATTTCCAGTTTGAGTAAGTGAACCTTTATTAGTAAGCTGTTATGTCTTTGGACTCAAATTAAAGTTTTGCAGTTTCTCTTTTTATAGTCGCCAACTGTCCATCCGGGCAAGTCTCCAAAGAGAACGGGACGTTAACTCGATCAAGTTGATATAGTTCAAACGTCTAATGGTGCAAAAAAATTTTTATTAGTAAAGCGTCCTTTTGCTCAGCTGTCTGGTAAAACAAAAAAAGCACAAGTATGAAAGAAATAAAGACAAAATACCGTGCGTCTTACACAGAAAACACAGAAATATTTACCATGACTCTCAAAGGTCTGTTAATTAATTTTCTTTTGTCAACAGGAAACAGCTGGATGTCAGAACATCAGTGTGCATAGTACCGGAATACGTAGTGAACAATGAATTAACAGCAAGAGTTAACTGTATAAACTAAATTATTCATACTGAAAATACTAAAACGATGTCATGTCCTGCGCCAAGATATCAGTATAGAGCCGGAAACATTTGCTGCCAACAAAAACACAATTAATTTGCTTCTAATGACTCGATCAAAAATTGACAAAATCGTTGCTCAAACTCGGTAAAAACGCATGCCAAAGCAACACCGCTAACATCAGTGAACATGAGTGAACAACAATTCACAGCGACAATTGTTGGTATTTGTAGCATTCGCACAATATAAAAGCCAACACTATATCTGTCCATTGTTCAGCTTAATGATATTTTTACGAATTAAGGAAGTTGTTTGAAAGTGCTTATAAATTCTAAAATACTAAAATCTTGTTAATTGCATAATGGGAGCATTGGAATTGCAAAGCCCTTTAGGGATGGAACCCTTACAAAAGACTCGTGGTGGGGTGGAAACCAACCGTGGCACCGTTTATTGATGATAATTGTTTCCCAAGTGGTTTTCAATAGCTGTACTTGGATCATAACAATCCGCTGCTGCCAAAACAATGACAAATCTGCACCGAGGCATTACAATTTCCGGTTGAATAACAATTGAGCTTAATACCTCTTTAGAGCATCAAAAAACTTAGCGATTAATTATTGTTTGACGCGACAAACAAACCAGATTCAGCAGTACAATATTGGAGTGTTTATACAAATATTTCGGCTCATGAAGTTTTGAAACTACAAAACAGAAAGTTCTAACCTAAACATCGCTTCTTTTAGTTTCTAGCCATGGCGTCATTAACTAATTAAGACAATTCACAAAGAGTGAAGATTCGTAACAGTCCGAAGTTATAGGATTGACAATGTCGCAAAGCGGTTCGTCGTCTAGCACAAGTGTTTTCAGTCCGAAATGGCTGACCCGCGCCAGCTCCCAGCCGGAAAAGATTAACGACCTTAGCGTTTTTGAGAATGAAGATGAGTCAACTGACGCACCTGTCAAACCCAAACGAAAATTTTCTCGGCCGAGGAGTGTGAGTTTTCATCCCAATGTACGGCTGTATTACGCCGCCACGACGAACAATCTCGAAGAAGTGCGCATTTTAGTTCAATCCCAAATGGCTGACGTGAACGCGCAGAACCCAGATGGCGCTACCGCCTTACACTGCGCCGCGTTTGAGGGCCACTCCAAGTGTATGAGACTGCTAATGGAAAATGGCGCGAATGTGAACGCGAGGGACGACGACGGATGGACGCCGCTTCACGCGGCCGTTTGCGGCGAACATCAGAAAACAGTTGCTTTGCTGTTAAACCACCCTGAGGCCAACTTTTATGCCGTCAATGCGGACGGGTTTACCCCATTCCAAATGGCTGTTGCGCTAAACAACGATAAACTTATAAAACTAATGATGATGAAGATGTCTTCAGAACATGGGATAGCGGAAACAATACCAGAGACAAAAGTGTGAAAGTGGTTCTATGTATGCAATGTGATTTCCTGCCAGTATGTATACATGTAAACTTTGGGCGTATATACTACATGTCTATTTGATAGCTGCCTTTCGACACCCTCACGGCAATTCTGACTTGGTAGCTTATGGTTTCTTTCAGAAAATAAAAATTTTAGCTGTAAAAAGCATATCTTCGTGACCTCAGCAAAGTAGAGGTATCAAGCAGTGGTCTCAATATGCACATGGTTTCTGTTTTGCACACCCCTTTCGAACCAGTCTTTGTTATTTATTAATCGAAGCACCAAGAGCTTTCAATTTTTATAGGTTTAATTAAAGCAAACGTTTGCTTAAAGGGGTTTTATTTCTTCAAAAAGGACAGCCTGATACAAAGCGAGTTACAGTAAAGATCGATTGTAAAGTATATTAGTAATGTGAAGTCATACATCACAGCTAAAAAAGTTTGGTTATTAAATCATTCTAGAAGTAGTTATTGATGCATTGTATGTTGGTTAGTGTTTAAAGGCGGTTTTTAAATCAGTAACCTGGCACGTGTAACAACTGCTTGCAAGATGGAACAAATTCACTGACCCCCTCCCCTGTCAGTACCCATTATCCTCTCCTTTTCTCAGTGAAATTTAAACCCTCCTCCTCTCAGTACCCCTCTTCTCCTTCTACCAGCACCCTTTACCCCTTCCCTGGACGTTCTCAAGTGCCAGTGATTGTTGTATGCGACCAAAATAGAAGCAAAAAGACCACAGTAGATAGTTTCTTCTGATCTGATAGTAGCGGTCCTCGATTCGATATTGTTTTGTATAGCAACTACTGAATTAGTCTGGTAAAGAAGAATTGAAACTTTTTTAATCGTTCGTCAGCAGCTCTTGCAAATTCTTCAAGACGGTTTTGGCAGGATTTCACTCGAACTCTCTCGTTTTGATCAAAAACATTTTTTTCGCGGATCTCACGGTAACCAACGAAATACATTTCGTTTTGCCGAGTAATCGACTTTAAAATGCCAATAACCTTTCTTTTTGTTGTTTTCGTATCTAAAAGTAGGTATCCTAAAAAAATTAACATTTCCGTGGAGCAAAACGTGAATGTTTTACCACTCTTTCAAAACAAGAACAATACGCAAGTGCCAAGAACAAAACGCAACTGGAACGATTTACCAGACGCCATCGTAAGAGCTCCTACAGTGCCGAGTCAAGTAAACGTAGATTAAGGACGTGGCGTCAATATGGCGTAGATTAAGGAACGCTGCTTCTCGTACAGCCACAAACAGTGAAATGTTAAATAGCCAGAAAGATGTATTGCAGCGGCCTAAATTTCGCTTTTTCTTTAAAACTTTCCTCCTCCGACAGAATTATTTTTGTTTTGATGTGACACAAATTCCTTAAACTACTTCACGGTGAGCCTGCCATCCTTATGATCAGCGACAAGGGTTGACCAAATCAGTGTAGAGTTACATGTTTCGTAAAAAAATTCGCGTAAAAAGGAAAGATTTGGGGCACTTTAGACTGAGAAATATCGCATCGCAAACTTTGCTGTATGATCAATACTTGCATCCCAGCGGCTTCCGTCCACATGGAAGGTATTGGTTTTGTGTCATGCGAAATTACGTCATTGCCTTTTCGAGCCAATTTAACCACCTATGTAATGAACTGCACAACAAAACTGCAATTAAACCCTTTCTGTCCCTACGAACTGTATAAAAAAGTATATTGTCCGAGTTCGATTTATAGCATAGAAGCAAAGCTTTCAACCTGCACTAGTTTTACATACCAGACGTTTTCTTGAGATAGATCCCAAACCAGGCAAAAATTATCCAGTTTAAGGCGGGACTTAGCCTAAAGCTCGCTTTGTGGCCACTTTTCCTCATGTTTCTTCCGATATCTCCGTCCATGGTTTAAATCTACAAAATACTTATTCTTAAAACACAGATGAGATAAAGGAGAGTCAGCTTGAATATTTTAAGAATTTTTCGATGAATTTTGAGTTTTATTTTTTTTCTCAAAGATTGGTAATTTTAAAGAGGTTTTTTAATATAGTGATTTTTGAAATTAATATTTGATGCAAAATCGCCAAACCGTTCTCAAACCAAAGCTGTACTAGTCCCTTGCATGGAGGAACGGTTTGGCGGTTTTACACAAATTTCTTGTTATTCAAATATCTTTTTCAACTTCCTTGCTATCCAACAAAAGTTTAGGTTAAGTCCCGCCTTAAAAGCAAGGCCTTGTCGACACTGCGCGCTTTTTTATACGAACACACTTTATAAGAACACCCAGGTTGAGGTTGCCCACAAACTAAAAACAAGCTAAGAACAATCAACAGGCTGAAATCTTGATCAGACGATTTAAAGAATTTTTTTGTTCTTTGTACAAAGAACAAAAAAACACTGAGATTCTTGTCAAACTTTCCTCATTTGTCAATCAAAATATGTAAACTGCAAAAGTGAAACAAAAAAGGGGTGTGCCCATGTTAACTTTTGAGATATGATTGACACAAATATACCCTCCAGGGCCTTTTTTCTCTTATTGTAAGCTTGAAATCAAAACTAAAGTTTCCTCGTGTGGCCAACCAAGATAACATCGAGGAGCATAAAGGAAGTAAAGAAAGATAACGTAAAGAGTTCTCTTCGATACGGAGAATAATTGCCGTTATAATTTTCAGCAAAAACACTTTTGATAAGGAGGCATTTTCGTGTGTTTTTGTTGTTGCTATAGTTCCTGATGTACCTAAAGAAAGTGTTTTCTTCCCTATGTTTTTCATTTTTTCCACACTTGCAACACTGAGATTTTTCCTATTTTTTCTCTTCAAAGAGTCCTGTTGAAATTTGGATTGACGAAAAAAAATGGTGGGATACCAATGCATGTTTAGCAGAAACTCTAGAAAAACTGGCAAAACGTGGTTTTTTCCCCTATTCCGAGGGGAGACTGGAACGAGTTAAACAAAAAGCACCATACATAATAAATACGGCTACTTTTTTTGCATTATTTTTTCTGATATATCTTCGAGAGCTCAACATTCAATAGAATATGACCAAATGCGTACACATTTTTTTTAAATTTCTAATATGCGCAGTGAGATGCGCAATACAAAACTGGGGAATTACCTTAAAGGCAAGTCGAAACCAGGCTTAAGAATGTTGAAATTATGTAGTACATAACAAAGGCAAGGCTGCAGAGTGCAGAATTACTCCAGCACTGAAGGATACCCTACTGGCATGGTCAGGCCGGACTCAGGGTCCGATCCCAACTCAACTATTTTTTTGACGGG
>JAOBRD020314395.1:0-21664 GCA_027575215.2 Hydrozoanthus sils | reverse complement strand
TTATAATTAATATCTTAAAATTTTTTTAAGTTACACTTGTAAATTTGTAAAATGTGGTAAAACAAATAAACTGAACTAAACTGAATAATCAACAGCCCTAACAGATAAAAAAGAAACGGCGGTACACAAACAAACTCACCTGCCCAGATCCTGTTTCGAGAAATTGTAATACTTCTCAGGGTTTTCCTGTTTTAGTGGAAGCTCTTTGCCTGGGAACCGCTTGTCAAGGCCCTCTGGTTTAAACAGCTTCTTCACGCCTGCGCGGATAAAGAAGGAGAATTTTACCTGTAAGAATCAATCGTTGATACACAATTACAGAAGTTTTGCCGTCAAGGGCAAAGTGCACGTAATACAGAATGTAAGATGACAGAGGTTCAATGACTGGCTCCACAAGGGACGAATGCTATAGCTCTATAGTAGAGCATGACCCAAAGCAACTAAAACAGAAAACTGGATCACCAACAAAGCATTCCAAAGAACCACTTGTCTTAGCACACACCCAGACTTTAAGCTAAGCCTTCTTTCACGTTAATGCAATCTGGAACTGAGTTTTTGAAGGGGGAAAAACTCAACGCATTTTGCCTTTTAGTACAATTGGTCTTTGGCAAAATCGGAAGGTGTTGTCATTTTGCTATAATCCTTACACAACTTAAACATTGTGAACTTTTGCTGAGACAAAGCCTGCTCGATTCATGGTCTTCACCACTGAACTAAGACTTTCCCTCCCTCACTCAAAACTAAGAGGGCAAACAAATAGAGAAAGCTGTTGTGTTTTTAAATTGTTTCAATAAACCATTTTACATGCCGTCTCCTTCCGCAGCCATTTCTATCCCCTCTCTTTCTTCACCAGAGCCTATCCCAGCCTTTCCACCGACAAATGAGCCTGTAAAGTGTGCTCTGTACGACCCTTTGATATAATGAAGTCACACATCACAAGCACCACTGGCTAGGGGCAGAAACATCAGGCATCCTGGCTCTTGCAGCTGATTGGTCAGCTCGTTTGAGCCATTTTTGGACAAAAATTTGAAGTTATTTCAGTCCGTAGCGTAGAGCAGTGAGCGTTACTTTGGTAGAAAAGTCTGCATTTCAGAAATCAGGAGGGAAAATGTGGTGTAGATATTCTGTTTTGTCAAACACGACCCAAATTCTACCGTAGAGGATCGAATGTAACAATAACTTGAACAACGCCTGCGTAATTCCGCCGGCAGATAAAACAGTACTAAGTCGTGACAGTTAATAAAACTAAAGTTAAACAATAACAGTTGTTTTCACAATCTGTTATTTAGATAGTCATGCCATATTTCACGATTAGTATCTTTAAGTTTCCAGTGATAAATCAACTATGTATTCAAGATATTCATCTGTATGGATTTAACAGAGTAAATATAATATGATTGTCAAATAAATCGTACAAATTCACTTAGAAACTCGCTTGTTTCATAAGTAAGATTGATAGTTATAAATTAGACTCAAGAGAAAGTAGTAAGACAGGATACTTGGCCTCAAAGTAAAATCTTGTGAACACATTGAAAGTAGTTTACATCACACGGGAAACAAAGGAAGGCTGTTTCAGTTAGACCGCCTTCGAGTCATGATGGAAACAAATCAGAAGGGTCGAAAGTTTTAATCATGAAAAGAAATAAGGAAAATTTCCTTTAAAAACGTATTTAAATCACCTCTTGGTTCTTGTTAACTAGGAATGGAAAAAACGAATCAGATTCACAAAACAGAATTTCTAAGTTCATTGCGTTTTGCCCGAGGGAATTTGTTTAAAGAAACCACATTTAATAGTCTTCTGCCAAATTCAAAACGACTAAGAGTCAATTCTCTGTTAGCACGACTGATTTTAGTTTGTAATCCTGGGACTACAGGTTATGGCATGTTTTCTTCGGCTTTCAATCAATTACACAAGAATACTGAACTACGTGTGAAATGCCGAACTTCAGTGGTAACATGACATTAATTTCGATGCAGATATTCGTGCGTCATTCGACCACGTTTTAAACAAGAAAAGACATTTGGTTCCTAGCACGAGGCGTGCAAGTTGAAACAAGTTTTCTTCTTGCACTAAGATTAAAAGTTTCTAAACTGAAACAGAGCATACTTGCGGATGCCTTTCTCTTACGATTCAGTCATCTGATTCTGTGCTCGAGTGCTCATTACGAGAAAAAAAACGTGCTATAACGACACAAAAACTAGTTGTTTCGACGCAGTTCACAGTAGTTAACGCTTAAACAGATTTCTCGTAAATTGTCGATTTAACTCCTTAAATGGTATCTCTAAGGCAAGAAATATGTAATATAGATTTCACGTGTTAGTTTGGACGGAGAATCACGAATAAAAAGTCATGATGGACCAACTTGAAAGAACAACAAATAAACAAAAATAGAGTGCAAACCAAAAGGTTCAACAAAAACAGCAAAATAAAGTAGCAACTAACTAAATACTGCAACAGCTAAAATCACTAATAATAATAACAATAATAATGAAATAATAAAAGTAATAATTGTAACAATAACAAAGAATAACAATATTAACTACAACAAAGCCGACAACGACAAAACCTTCCACACGCTTATTTTTTTTGTAAAACTAAAGAAAAGCAAAAACAATATAATAATAATAATAATAATAATAATAATAATAATAATAATAATAATAATAATAATAACAATAATAAAACACGGAACGGAAACTTGGGAATTAATCAGCATTGAAACTGTTTCAAAGATAATGAAACCGGCAGATTTCTGCGCAGGGAATGAGGTCTAAATTTTTTGCCGCCAAAATTACGACTTTAACCTTGAACTCTGGGTTTTCTTCGTTTTTTCCGCCTCTTGGGGATTGTTTTTGCTCCGTACTTAACCGGGGCTGCCTGTTTTTCATCTGAGACGGGCGTTGGCGTTAGTTTGCTATCTTTCCCTTTTGTTGGTTTTAGTTCGGCTTTAGCAGCATTCTGGGTTGTCTGTTTGCTCGGGGGTTTGCTATAACTGATGCCAAACTCCATTATGGGAGGAGCTGAACCTTTTTGCTTAAGCAACGCGGCCTTCTTGTCAGCATTCCGCTTGGTGTAGTCTATGCCAAACTGAGGCACAGCACTTGTCACCTGGTTGAACTTCCCCAATTTGTCCCCAAGCTTGTTAGGAGTTTTTTTCGGCTGGCCAAATTTTGACGGAGTCTTCTTGTCTTTGTTATTGTATTCGGTAGGTTTTGCTGCAGACTGTTCTTCTCGTTTCGCTAAGTGGGCCATCACATCGGACGTTTTCTTCTCGTTCTCATTTGCTGGAGTAGTTTCTGCCATCTTTCCGGGGCCACTTGTTGATTCAGGGCCATTTGTTGGTGTATCGCCTTTGTTTCTATTGTCGTTCAAGTTTTTCAGTTGTCCATTCTTTGAATCTGAGCAGTGTTCTTTCTGTGTGGATGTCTTAATGTTCGATTTGTTTGGTACTGAGTTCGGTTGAGGTTCATTACTTTCTTTAACTGGAAAATTAGATTTTGGCTCCGACGCACATTTGTTGGTAGACGTGTCGGTCTTTGGAGACGTACAAATGTCGTTGCGTTTTTTTAGTTCTTTTTCTCCCAGTTGTTCTATTTTATCTAGGCCGTTATTTTGTTGCTTCTGCAAAGGTAGAACGTTATTAACATTTTTAACAGTTTTTCCATCCACTTTGTTGAATTTCGGCTGGAGTTTTGGTGATTTTTTAGATTCGGATGTTTTGTTGGTTAACTGCCCAGGTTGGTTCCGCTTTTCCTTATCGTTAACAGACTGAATCTCCGGGGATTTCTTCTCAACATTTGTGCCGAGTTTAGAAGTTTCGTTAGTACACTTTGATTTACTTTCAGGCTTATTTTTGCCGAGTTGCTGCGTTTTGTTTGACAAATCTTTTTCATTTTGCTTATTGTTAACGATTGGTTCATGTTTAGGTTCTTGACTCTTCCTCTCTACTTTGTGTTCTGGTTTGGCTGCCTTTCTCCCGTTCTCGACTTTATTGGCTACACTTGGTTGACTAGATTTGTTTAATGAGAGTTTCTCGTCTTTTTTGTCAGGCGCCAAGGTTTTGTTTTCGACTTTTGGTTCGGGTTTGGTTGTCTTCTTGTCATCAGCGACTTTTGGATCGATTTTCTTGTTGTTAGGTTTTGGCTGGTTAGATTTATTTGTTGAGAGGTTATCGTCGATCTTGTTAGAAACTACATGTAGCTCTGATTTTGGCGTCACTTCTTTAGAACCAGCTTTCGCACCAGCCTTTTGAGGCTCAGCTTCGGGTGGCCCAGGCATTTTTTTGGCAAAGCGTCCCCATCCTTTTGGTGCGGGAGCTTTTTCTTCGACGATTGTTTCATTGGTAAGATGTTTCTTCGGAGAAAATTGCTCCTCTTTGATGGCCTGACCTGCCATGTTTCCAGGAAATGGCACAGCAGTTGCAGCTGAAGTTGGCGAAAGGAAACCGGACGAGGATGGCGGTGTTCCACCAGACGGGGCCTGGACGCCAGCTGCATGCATTGCTCTGACTCTCGCCAGCAGTCCCCCACCTCCTACACCACCACCTCCACCAGCTTCGTCAGGTTTGCTCGCATCACCCAAGCTTCCACGACTTCCAAGGAGGCGCTTCAAGAAGTTCGTGCTTCTTATGGCGGACATAGCCTTCTTCCACTTCCTACGAGCAGTGAAGGCTTTGAGCCGATCTGTTTTAATTTTCTTGCCCTTTCCTTTTTTCATACTCAGCCATTCCTGTTTAAGACAATCGTTTACAGTGGCTCTATTCTCGGGTTCCAAGACTAGAAGATCGGAAATAAAGTCTCTCACAGAGGGCGAACACTCATCGAATACGGGATCATCAAAGTCCCATTCCGCTAACTGAACATTGATTAGTGTCTCAGCATCGGTATCCCCCATAAAGGGCGATAGACCACTCATAAGCACGTAGGCGATTACACCCACAGACCAAAGATCAGTTGCCGGGGTTATTTTGTCGTAAGTCAGGACCTCCGGAGCAACAAATTCTGGAGTTCCAAACATAATCTTCAAGTCACTATCAGGAAAATATTTTCGCGCCAGACCAAAATCGATAAGTTTGATCTGCTTGCTATCGGGGCGGACAAGCATTATGTTCTCAGGCTTTAGATCTAGATGCAGCACATCTCGCTCGTGCATATGCTGCACGCCTTCTAATATTTGCTTCATGTAGCTACACACTTCAGCCTCGTCAATGTACTCATCCTCAACAACCTTCTCAAACAGTTCGCCTCCAGTAACGAGTTCCGTCACAATCACCATTTCCGTGTCGGTCTCAAATGCGTCCGTAAGCATCAAAAGCCGCTTGTGCGGCCGAACAACGTTCATGATTTCAATTTCATGTAGCACATCCTCTTTATCCTGTTCCTTAGCACATTTCACTATCTTTGCTGCGCGATCCCTTCCTGTTTTATTATCAATACATCTAAAAACGACTCCAAATCTGCCTTTTCCCAACTCTTCTTTCACTGTGTAAAATTTTGTGAACTTAGAAGTCCGAACTTCGATTTTTCTGTCATCCACTTCCGGTTCGGAAAGTTCCGATTCACTAGCCGTACTGTCGTCATCGAGTCCATTGTCGATAATTAGACGGGCGGTACTGGTGGCTCGGCCGTGGATGTTCCAAGCGGTCACTTTGTACTCGCCAACGTCTGCACTCGTCCCCTTGGTAATAATTAACTTACAGTTGTCTTCATCGTCGTACAGAAAAGTTAACTGTTTGCTTTCTCTCAAAACTTTGCCTTCTTTTGTCCATTCAACTTCCGGTTCAGGATTCCCCCTAATCTTGCACTCGAATCTAGCTGCACTTCCCTCTGGAACTTTGCAGTCTCTCAGTTTCTGAATAAACTTGGGAGGACCTTCTGGCATGCCATCTAGGATGGGCAAAAGAAGATGGAATGGTTAATTCAAAGCGAGTTGTGATTTTAATGAGGGAGTATAGCGAAGAATGTCTTGCAGAATAGTGAAAGCTTTCATTTTGCGAACCATGCACGCATACAGATTAAGAAAATAGCAAAACTGCTCGTTTAAACTGAAGCAATAAGATATTACGTACCGCGTAAAAGTAAGATGGTGAAAAGAAAGCGAAAAGCACGGCACAGTATAGCTCTTCAGTCTAGTTTCCTAAGTTTATTTACTGTTCAATAAAAGACTGGTTTTCGACCAATCACAGAGTCAGAGAATACTTGACAGTAAAGCCGGACACCTGTCTAATTCTGGACATGCAAAGTGGCTGGCAAACCAAATCGAAAGACCAGCGTCAGAGTCATCTTAAACATACTGCCTTACTGGAAAGAGAGGGTCTTATGTGTGAAGCCTAGAATCAAAGCATGTCATGGTTTCGAACTTAATGTTAGGCAACTATTAGAAGTACGAGACGCAGTGATAATTTTTATATGCCTCGACAATCAAGCACCTCACTACTTATCCGATAAACTCTCATTCCGTCATTATATTCATAACCACAACACAAGTAATAATGAGCACACCAACATTCCTTGCCACCCGACGCTCCTTTTTCTACGGTGCGCCTAAATTATTCATTCTCTAAGCCCTGAACTCAAACCAATCAAAGACGTGAAACTGTTTAAATCAAAACTTATATCACTTTACACTTTATCCAAATCTGTAACTACATTCCAATTTTTTTTTATTATCAACTTATGGTTACATTTTAACAAATATAAGTTTTCGAAAATTTTGTTTTTTAAATCTTTCTTCAACCATTAGAAACCTTGTATTAGATTACACAGTTTAGATAGTGAAATAGTTTATATCTGTAAATTTACTCTAAATTGTTGCTAGACTTACAGCTAGTTATTTTGCAAACGATGGGGAAAAGCCATCGCAAAACCAGCTAGTCACAAATCCATTTTGAAGAAATGGAAATTCCTTATAACTGAGATGATCATTACTTTTTGTTAAACCGCATTAGGAGAACTTGCTGGCTTGCTTTGTTCGATTCTCATTTTAAAATGTCAAGCAAACTGTCTACGAGTTATCTGCGGAAACGGTTACAAGATGTTGATGACGAGGAGCTGGCTGAGACGAGTAAGAACTTCATTAATTAACAACAGTTATGTCAAATTAACTCACTTTTAAAGCTAATTTTAGCCTTACAATAAAGTGATTCTTATTTGCAAATTTGGAAATATATTTATCTAATAAGCTTTACCAGGTCAATTAAAAGAAGTACAACAGGTATACTCATCTTAAACCGTAACACAAAGAAAGCTATTCTTTAAAATTTACCCTGAAAAATATTATAACTCTTCACTGATATTTCTTTTTCACAAATTTGAAGAAGATATTTCTATTTAATATTGCAACCAAGAGAGACGGACATATTTTTGTTAGCTTCAATAAGAACCTTTTTTCTTTACTACTGAAATAGTTAGAAGGCCCCGGGTTATATTTATGGCTTTAGACTGTCTGTGTCGCTGTGTTTATTGCAGAAAGACAGTTTACTCTAAGACAACACAACGTCTGGGGCGGAAAATAATTAACATTCAAAGTATAAAACAGTATTCTTTTTTGCGTGGCCATTTTATTCAAAAGAACACCAGCTGCGATGTTTAAAAGATGAGTTAATTATCGTTTCAAGCCAGAGCTACAAAAATACATCAAAAGAAATCGGTATTAAAGTAAATCAGCAGAAAAACTTTACAACTAGAGTGTCGAAAGGAATCGTGTGATCGTGGCTTTACGAAGGTCACGTAACAGCACAAGAAATGAGACAATTCATTGTACTGTGACAAGTCCAATTAAGCTCAAGGCCCAAATCTTAAAAACAACATTGAACGAACGTTATCAATGAACCCGTAAATCACAGCGATGATAAAATCTGTTGGAGCACAACACAGTTGTTAAAAAAGTAAAAATGTGCTCTGTGGCCGTATAAAACTCAGGTCAGAAAAGATGATAAACATCCGTTTACAAACTATAAAATTACACTGCCTTTTGCAAAAAAGGATGAGCCAATCCGGAAATGAAAAGACACTAATTAACCAAACAAGGTTTGTTTCGTTGCATAACCTAATCTTAAACACCCGAAAAATCCTATAGTCTCGTTAAATAGATGACAAACAACAACTGATGTTAAATATACACGTATAATGATGACAACTGAGTTTAAATGACACACTGCTATCACAAAGCTTACTCGAGTTACGGAACAGCAAGTTGTCGGTGTCAGATAAAAATTAGTGACTGAAAGAAAACAATGTTTAGGCAAAGCTAAGAATTGTATTCTCGGTGGACCGCGAATTGAATGGAGATTCTAGCTTAAGTCTCTTAACAAAACGTATTCAAGATTTATCTTTCAAAACGTTTGCGTTTAATACTGTGATGGTGTGCTAAAAACTTAATGACAAGATACTTTGGCAAAGAAGAAACATAAATGCCTTAAGCGAAATAAACAAACACTCTCTTGTTTTTACGTCACTTCGCGGCAACGGAGAACGCGTGAGTACATTTTGAATAAATACACCGGTACTTCAATCGCGAGAGTAAAATCGAAAAGGGTGAAAAGGTCACGTCTGGAAGCGAATAATGTGGGCATTTAAAGATAAACTTCTGTTTGCCCCATTGAGAAAATATGGACAGCATATTTTACCGTTTCCGTGTAAGAAAATATCTGTAGCCAGAATAAGTAGTCCACACTAACTTATAATTTGAAAGAGAAACTGTTTGATGCTATTTACCAAACACTGAAAAACATACAATCATTCAAGACTTGGCTCTGATAATATGCTGTATCATATAACATCCGATCTAGAAAACTGTGGTTTCTAGACACGTTTTAACGTTTTTCTAAATTCTAACACTGCTTTCGTTCAGTTCCACCAAACAATTAATCATTTTAAAAGGAATGTTTATAAAGTAGCGAGCAAACAAAACGGCGTTTTGTTGGGTAGAACGAAGATACTACAAGGCGATGGTATGATAAGAACGACAAAACTCCCTGCGGTGTCAAGTGAATCAACCCAAAGATATATGTCCACGTCCAGACCACGAGCGCACTGAGCACGAGCGAATGGTTTTGAAAAGCACAATCATTTCAGCTGAATATAAATACTGGTTCCATGTACGGGCCAATATCATAATGTCAAGCTTGAGTATAACAACGGTCAAGTTAAATAGCACTGAATATGCAAATATACGAGGACTAGAAGCCAATAAACAAAAAGACATAGAGTAAAGTTGAAACCTCATAATAAAATCTGTTTGGTAATTACAAAGGAAAAATCCTCTATATATTTGAAACAAGAAATTAAACAAAATATAATAGGCTTACAAAATCCAGCGTGATTATCAAAATTAATTTGCACAGTGTCGTGAAAGCCGGCATTAGAGAATAATGGCGACATGTGAAATGACTATACAACAATTCAACCCTGTCAGATAATTTTAGAATAAGTATAAAGTACAAATGAGACTAACCCAAGTTACGACGAAGTTTGCTGCGAGTCGACGACAGCGATACACGTCGCTGCAGGACTTGGGCCATAGTGCAGGCGCGTTAAGAAACAGCAATTTGTTAAGACGGCAACATGACTTAGCAGATATCACTGCTTCGCAACGCATAAGGATGACCTACACTCGGCACCAGGGCACCAGTACAGGCGCATCTTCTGGACGGTTCAACTGCAATGTAGCGGCGAGGACTCGGATATCAAAACCACGGAAAGGGGCAATAAATGACAAACAACAAAAACTCAAGTACCACTTAGACTGCTTTGAACGTCATGCTTGACCGAAAAAACCTGAATAATTTCATTCTCCAGTTGGGATCGACAGAATCGCAATAAATTGCGTAGTTAATGTGCGTATCAATGTTAAGATACGCAGGCTGCATGCAAGGTTGTTCAATGATTGACAACTTCGTGCTTAAGGGCAAAAGTCAGATTAAAAGCCCCGCCGGGAATGTAAAATGGTCCTCATTTGCTAAATAAGGAAACAACACAAGTTCTTCAGCTTTGTTAGCCTCAAAAATTGGCTAGTAACAGAACAGACCAACGCGTTTGACTTCACCGTTTAGGATCTATGCTCCACGCAGATAATGGCGCAGTAAAAAACAGGAAAAAACTTATGTCTTCGTTGAGGCGTAAAAGACAAAGAAGAAAAACAGTTTCAGCTCAGTACAGTGTCTATCAACGCAGCTACACCACATTTTAAATGCTAAATAGCCCGCTGGACTTTGTCAAGTTTCTTAGGATGGGAGGGGAGGGTGGTTTAACAAAAAGTATCAGTGGCGATAGATATATGAATTGCTTTGATGGCCCTGCGATATCGGTTGTCAACAGTAGCAATTTTGTTCCTCATATTCCCCAAAGTTCAAATCAGTGAAAAACTGATGTTTTTATCTGTATGTTGGAAACCAGTGACACGCAACCAGAAATTGACCTCGTAAATAATCTTGTTCTCATCGGATCTGGAAAACGACAGGATGTCTGACAGCTGCTAGTGATTGTGCAAGTGCAGTTAACTTAAAAACTTTCAAAGGGTGCCCGTGCTTAGTTGCATGCAAGCCAATAAATACTGGTGCACAGCAGGTTCTCGAGAGATCCAGCAAATTCCAAAGGGTGAAACCAAAAAAGAATAGAGAAACGTGCGCTGATTACATACAACTTTTATTTCAATAGCAAAAATAGTAAAAAATTGGATTTTATCCACAAGGTATAAATGGCAAAGTCTAAGAACGCTAAGCCACTTTCGGTTTTTATCCTCCAATCTACAATATTAGCAGAAATTGGAAACGACTTGACTTCTCAAGTTTCTTTCTGAGCATGCACTAACCTGGAAAGAGAGAGAAAAACAAAAGATAAAAAAAATTGGCTTATTGCAACATGAATTAAGGAAAACAGTAACTTGTAATAAATCAGTGCATTTAAGTTGTGCATTTACTTGTTAGCGGCTGGTAAGAGATGAATCCTGTATGAAAGTGTGAAGAGGCGAGAAGGCAAGGACGAAAAAGACCGAGAAGTCTTGTGCGTGCTTCAACCAGTCAGTATGATAACCAGCTAACATATTGGTGTGTACGTGTGAAAAAAGTAAGAGGTACATAGAGAAACACGAGTGTTCGTTATCATCAGATTAAGTCGAAACTCGCGCGAATTGGTTAAGAACGGCAAAGATTGAGATTAATCGACTTCGAGGTCAAATGTGTGAAGAGAGGAATATTTTGCATGCAATTTCTTTTGATGCCTGTGGCCCATTTTTTCATCATTGTAAACACTAGCGTATTTTTGTCTACTGGTTTCAGAGATTGGTTGAGTAAACCATCTATTTTTTTCTTCTCTTTTTCGTTTAACTCGCTAAACTGAGATAAGGATGAACAAGTCAGTAGCATTAAGAGAACACGAAATTCTTTAGTTTTAAAGGTCTGTTACACCACTTGAGGAACTATAAGTTTATTTCCGGGTCATGTAATTCAAAGTTTCAGCCATTTTTTAAAAACAAATTCAAGTAATAAAATAGCACGTAAACTAGAAGACCTCAACAGCAGCAGCAAAAGCCAAAGCAACGGTTAATAATAAAAAATAAAAGAAACATGACTAAGATATAAGAAATCAATAACATCACGGGGAAAATCAATATCCTAACGTACGTGCGGTGACAGTTGGTCCTCTTGTACCAGAGAGCTGAGGACTGGGTTTATCGTCCGGTTTCTTAGTGTTGGACTTGGTGCCTCCTAATAGCCCACTCAGATTACCCATACGGCTCAGAGCACGAAGGGCGTTGGCGGTTTTCTAAAACAGAAAACACACACGCATTTAAGTTACTGTTTGTCTACAACAAAATAGCTTACTGTCGAGTTGATTATCACAGTGAAAAGAAATTGTAGCTAATGTTACACTCTTTTTTTGTAAGAATATTGTTTTGCGGACCGAGTCTGGATATTTTGTTTTTGACCGATCTTAGGTTGAAAATATTCTTATGAATATTCTCATTTTCTTAGTTAGTCGCTAAGTAAAACGAAGTTTTACTGATGCAATTTGTACAGTACTTTATTTATTACATGTTCCGTTTGCTGAACTGGCATTGCTATTGGCATGGGTTGGTCATGAATTTTATGGACGTGCAAATGATACTTACATGGCTGATTCTGTTTTCTTGTTTGTTTTTGCTGGCTTAGCCATTTGAGATCAGAGTGCAATTGTAATATATGTAATCAGTAAAGTGATTGATTCTTTTCAAACATGCGAAATGATATTCTTAATAAAATCTGAACCTCAGAATAATTCTTAAAGTATTCTTAAAATTTGGCCAGTTTTAGCCTCGATATTCTTAATACAACTTTTTTGTAAAGTATATTCTTATAAGAAAAGAGTGTAGTCGAATACGAGTTAATCTTAGAAACTGCAAACTTAAAGCTGAGTAACTCTTTATACTTATTTTACAAAGTACCAGGATTTATGAAGGCTGTGAACTATAGCAACTCTTCTGAACTAACAGTTGTAGTTTAGTCTATGCTAACTCCCATGTGTGTTCATCTCTAAGTAGCAAAAAAATCTCAACTCTGAACTTGTTGAAGGAGTCAGCTTTTAGTAATGATGCCTTTGAAGATAAGCAATTTAAAGTCTTTCAGCAACTGGTTCAAACGTTAGAACGAGAAACACCAATCATTTCTACTCTTCAAGACCGAAGCAAAATGAATGGTCACTTTACAGGGTTTCATCAACTGGTTCAAAAGTTAGATTTGATAACACAAATCATTTCTGCTCTTCAAGACAAGCAAAATGAATGGTCACTTTATAGGCCTTCAACAACTGGTTCAAAGTTAGAATGAATAACACCAATCATTTCTACTTTTCGAGACAAAAAAACCATCGAATGGTCACTTTATAGGGTTTCAACAACTGCTTAAAGTCTTGATCCTCCTTAAAACATCTGAGCTCGATCTCGACAGGTCAAGGGTTAATTGATAATAAAAGAAATATAGACAGCATTGGAAGTTATTCCGCAATTCCAAACTGACAACAGGTAGTTGTAGCTTGTCGTTAACATATATCTTGTCACCTCATTTCTATAACAAGACTCACAACTTAAGCCATACTAGGGCCTCCATTTTTTCTAGACCCTTCACCCGTCAAGCAGATCACTGTACAGCGACAGATATTACCCATGCACTCAAAGTGAATTGTTTTTATCATAGCCATTCTATACTCGAAATACCCAAAACAATTATTAAACGACGACAATTTGTTTTCAACTTTCAAAGTCAAACTATTACAGCTCAGTAGCAAAATATAAAACTATTCCCTTTCACAATAACTGACGAAAGATGTTATCAGTCACTTAGTGTCATGCATTCAATAAGAGAATATTCCAGGATCTATATTTAGGATCTTTAAAAGTCTTCTCGATCATTCCTCGTAACCAACTATACGAACTATTCATTTCTTAGTATAATTAGATAAAGTCGCCGATTTTTAATATACGAATCTTCTCAGTCGTTTTAAGCCAATTATAGCACATTATCTGTAACTTTCATTTTATTATTAATATAATTTTTATCGTAATTTGTATATGATAATTCAGTACCTACATAGTAAGAATTTTTTTTCTTACTATGTAGGTACTGAATTATCATATAGTTTTAACTATAATAGTTTTAGAGGCCTTATCTAATTTTGAATTTATCTTTGTTGTTGTCACTAATGTTTTACGTTAAATTTTCCTCGAGCTTAAAATCTCTGTTTCTCGTTAAAGTAACAGAAGACCGAGACACTATTGTACAAGGAAAGAGTTGGGAATATTTGGCTGCACAATAAAGTAAACTTTGTTTGGCTTACAATCCAACGACGCCTAGCCATGAACTGCTTCAGCTTGTCTGTGGAAAGTTTGTCTCCCGAGATTTTCGTCTTTTTCTGCATGGATAAATAGCAAGTACGTTGGTCATGGTATTTTAAAAGATATCAAGCTCAACATTTCGAGAATTTTAAAACTCTGAAAGACAACGATTCACAAACTGAACGGCTACTTACATTAAGCCATACGTGGCTTATGCACTGATCAACAGTCAGTCTTTTTCTGATGAGAAAAACAATACTTTTAGTAAACTTAACTTGAGTTATTTTAGAACTTCCACGAGTGAAAAAAAAGCGGTTGCAAAGATTGAGGCAGATTTCTGATAGGTTTCAACGGGAAAAAATGGAAAACGAGCGAATGCCTCACTGAGCGCTTGCTCGTTGCGGCGGGAAAAACGAGCACGCGCCCAATTTCCTGCTAATAAAATTCCGGAACTCTAAGTAGCTAAAACTGAGAAGTTGGGTGAATTGTTGTAGAGAGAAATGGCGCTAAAAATTGCAACACTTACTTTGGGTCAAGAATAAGTAGCTGCTCGATGAATTTCTTTGACATGTCAGAAACGACATCAAAAGCTTCATCTTCGAAGTCCCATTCACACGCCGCCACGTTGTTCATGGTTTCGTTGTCATCGTCTCCCATAAATGGTGAAAGACCACTAAGCCTACATATTGAGTAGTAATGCTGAGTGAGTTACAAATCATCTTTTCTTGTCCAGGGCCCAGTTGTTCAAAAGACGACTAGTCCTAATCCAGGGTCAATTACCATGACGACAACCAATAGCAAGTTGCTAAGACTTAACCCTGGATTAGGGCTCATCTGCTCTTGGCCAACTCAGCCTTGAACAGTAAAAAGATATCTAAAAAAGGTTGAACCATAAAATGGGATGTCAAAACATTTTGGTGACTACTGGTGGTCACTGCAGCTGATATGATAAGAACGGGCTTGTAAACGTAACGAAACAGGGGGTGCATACAGCTTTACAATACAATACAATACAATACAATACAATACAATACAATACAATACAATACAATACAATACAATAAAACATAACACAACATGTACACAACACAATACAAAACAACACAACACAGTACAATAAAACGCAACACAACATGTACACAAGAAAAAACAAGACAAGACAAGACGTTACAACACAACACAATACAAAACAACACAATACAACACAACATGTACATAACACAACACAACATAACACAATATATTTCATCTTGAGAGGGTGAATACATGTAAACATCGTTGAGGAGTTTTCCAACACTTCCAATTTGAAACCTGTTCATAGGTGTTTCTAAAACAAGTGTTGACTAAAATAAAGCTTGAAACTATTGGTACACACAAATCTCGAACATGAATCAAAATGTTTTCTAGTAGCTACACGCCAGAAGAACGCTGAAGCAAAAAAATATTGGGGGGGGGGGGCACAATTGAAATTTTAATAGTTTGTCGTAAGATCTGAAACTCCAATTCAAAAGTTATTGTGGTAAACCAAAAAATTATTGGGGGGGGGAGGGGGAGGCACTGCCCCGGTTTTGACATGAAATCTCTGGTCATTCCATCAATTTCTTAGTTACTTACAAAACATAAGCGATCACTCCAACGCTCCTGTAGTGACAAAAAGATAAAGGTCAGCTGCCGGAAATAGATTTGAATGCTTACATATACCAATACACAAAAATAAACTAAGGTTTACAGGTCTTCGTTTACCTTTAAGAAGGAAACTTTGCTCGTTTTCTTTTCACAAAGCGTAATTTGGAAAAAAGAGAAAGCTAATAAGCCATGCGTGATCAAACTTTACAAACCAGAAGTGTGTTGTTTGTAAGCAGTTGTCGTGGATGTTGCTGCCTCGTTGCGCAAGGTGTGAGGGACCTTACGCAACGAGGAAGGCTTTCAAAATACACCCTTCTGGTTTGCCCTTTTCGACCATTTCTGACTCGTTTGCCTTCTCTTTTGTTGTAGTGACGCTTTGTGAGTAGAAAAAGATAAAAGCTCCCTGCATAGAGATATAAAAGGAATTGAGAAAGTTTTCTGTTGGTCGCTCCCGTAGTCGTAAGAACTAAAAAATTAAGCTTTTCACGTTGTAATTTTGAAGACGACAGCATGCAGGTGGTCCGCACAGGGCATTCCAACGTGCAGCTATTGTATTCATGAACTATTGTACTCTGTCGTCCTCATTGCGTAAGGTCCCTAATAACGCTAAAAGAGCGCTGTTGACACTTACCACATATCGGATGCAAGTGAGATAGGATCCATTGCAAGGGCTTCAGGAGCTGAGAGCAAAATTAAACTGAATTAATACAAAGCAAACTATACTTGAAAACACCCAACCATAATCTTAAAATCACAAGAAGTTTTCTTGTCAAAATATCACTTTGTAATTATTTTAACTCATCCTATACTGTTTGCGACTAAAACAAAAGTACAGATTTGGGCGCCTTTATATTTGCTTATTGCTAACTCACGTATAATGGCGAAAGAATGGGACCAGTAAGAAGGACTTCAGAGAGACTAATTTGAATGTAGACAAAAGAATATTCAAATCGCCTCCATTTATGTAAGGATTCTATTGAATTCGCGCTACCATGGCCAGCAAAAAGAAATATGGTAATAAATAAAAAATGCTTTTAAAAAAACAAAACTTGTACATGCACACATAACACTAAAGGCAATGCTGTACTGATAAACATTAACTGAGAAAAAAATTATTTCCGCCCTGTATCCGCCCCTGACACCATAACTCGCAGCCAACAAAACTGGTAAAAATGTTTTCAGTTATTTACGATGGGCCGGCTTACCTACGAATTCTGGAGTGCCGCAACCCGCAGTCACCTTCTTGCCGGGTTTTAAAACCTTTGCCATCCCAAAGTCGATTAGTTTCAAATCTTCTTTGCCGTCAGGTCGAACAACACATAAAACATTCTCCGGCTGCAAATCATAAAACACCAACAGTTTGTCACTTCATATGAACACAGAGAACGATCGTACAAATTAGTACTTTTATAAAACAACCGAAATTAAAAGTTTGAATGAGCAGAGTTTAAACACGGTCCTGCTAGTTTGTACAAACACAGAATCCAACTTTCAAGGAGTCGTTAAGATGGTACACTCTAAACAATACACAACCAAATATTTTGGCTAAATTAAGGCTAATTAAGACAACTAAGTTTTAGTTTAACACTTTTAACTGAAGAACAATTTTTTGGTACTTTTAAGTAAGTCGGTTTCATGCATGAATGAAGCCAACTGTCTATAAAGCAAACAAAATAAGAAACTTTTCGTGGTATACATTGATTTATAAAAAGTAAGAAAACGTACACGAAATCATTTTAACGGTGTTAGAAAATACATAAAAATCTGGCAAGCTAAACTGAAGCATGGCCGTGGTGACGTATTTATGCCTGCTTGCGTATTCACACACCGTGATTAATGGCTTCATAAATAAAACTAAACGTCCCTACAAAGCTTATATTCTTAATTTAGAACCCTTTAACAATAGTAATATAAAAATAAAACATTCTCTCGCTGTTCCTGTTACATTTTTCAGGCTTGAAGCGTGCAATGATGACGTAGTAGGAGGCATATGACGTAGCACGAGACATGAAGCAGAGACAATCTTTTTTATCTCAAAACATCTCATTCTGGCTACAATAGTCACATTTATCTGAAATTTTACCAGTCCCTGGCCTGCTCGGTCAAAACTTACATTCCAATCTTTTTTTGATTAAAAAGCATACTTAGACGTGGAAATTTTCCTTGGTTATTCGAGTTTTGAGTTCTTAGATGACAATAGTTTTAATCTAAGAAGTAAAAACTTAAGCTTTATATGGACTTAAATTCTTTTTTAATTCCACTTTGTTTACATTCTTATGCAAACGTTTAAAAAGCTAATGGTGGTGGCAACACGTGAAATTTCTATTATTCAGGCTATTTTGTTATTATTGTTATAATATTGTCTTGCAGTCGAAGATTTTCGAAGTTAAATGAAGGCAAAAGAACAACAACACACCTTTAAGTCCAAATGGACCATGCTTCGCTTGTGCATGTGCTGAACCCCTTGGAGGATTTGTCGCATGTAGCGTACGACATCTTTCTCGCTCAAGTTGTCTTCCGCGCAAACTTTTTCAAATAACTCTCCACCAGCAATGCTAAGATAACACACGTAAATTTTGTCACACAACAAAAGTAGAGTTCTTGAGCTTACAAGCAATATTGTTTCTTTAATTTAGTTTTGATTCTTTCTTTTCTAAAATACTTAGTGACCCCGAGAACAAGCGCAAATTGGCATGAGCAGAGAATATTTACTTTGCATCTGTATCAAAGGAAGGTAGTCTGTTTTGAACCTTTTCAGTCCCAGTCAGTTGTCAACATCCAACTTCTCCTCACATAAAGCGTAGAAAATAAGACTTCGGTACTGAGAAAATGAGAATTGATCAAACATAGTCAACTTCTGAAGATGAAAAGCAATGAAAAAAATGGGCTCTAGTCGGGAGAATTTATCAATACAACTGGGACTGAAATTATAACTAATGACCGTTACAAAATGGAAATACCAAATAGTGTAATAGCGTCTGCTCATTTTACTTAACAAAACGCTAAAGAGTTAATCCCTGTATTTTGTTCGTATTTTGCACTACGGATGTCCACCTTTTTGTAGGCTCATTTTACCCCTTTCGTTTTGAATACCTCTTCTCGATGGAATTTGAGATCATTTTACTTCAGTTCGAGACTAGGGCGGTGTTTACATGATACCAGATTAAGATTCATTCCGGCACGGGTTTATCGCGGATGATACAAATCGCTGCATTTGTTTATATGATACTTCAAAACTTTTCATACCGGAATGGCTCATAGTGTCCTGTTGCGGGCTCTTGGCTGCCTTCAAGTTTCATTTCGATACGAATTCGAACTTGTATCTTGTTCATATAAAATATCATGGATAAGGTTTCGTTCAAGAATGAAAAGCGATCGGGTATCATGTAAACACTGCCTGAGGCTGAGCACGTGCGCCGAAAATCTGTTTTTGTCAGCAGTACTTTGAACACAAAAACTACAGATCAATAGTTTTCATGCATAAAATTTAAGAGAATGTTGCTTTTCACCCTCAGTAGGGTTCTTTGTTTTGATGAACTGAAGTTACGTCATAAACAACAGTCTTACCGTAAATCCTCGATTAAGAGTAGCAGAGTAGCTGCACTTCACCGAGATTGTGGTGTGGCGCTTATTCAAGGTGCGGCGCTTATTGAAAACAAGTGAATCACAAAATATAACGTCGAGAAAATGAAGTGAGTCACGTGCTAGAGAAAGACAAAAAGTTGTTATTTAAGCAGTATTCAAATAAAGGAATAATCTGAACACACCGCCGCGGCGCTTATTCGAGATGCGGCGTTTATTCGAGGGCGTCGCTTTTTAAGTTTGTGGGCCTCGGTGCGGCGCTTATTCGTGGGCGGCGCTTGTTAACAGTTGGCCGATCGGGCTAGGTGCGGCGCTTGTTCGAGGCGGCGCTTTTTAAGTTTGTGGGCCTCGGTATAGCGCTTATTCGTGGGCGGCTCTGTTAACAGTTGGTCGATCGGGCTAGTTGCGGCGCTTGTTCGAGGCGGCGCTTTTTAATTTTTATGGGCCTCGGTATAGCGCTTATTTGTGGGCGGCGCTTGTTAACAGTTGGTCGATCGGGCTAGGTGCGGCGCTTGTTCGAGGCGGCGCTTTTTAAGTTTGTGGGCCTCGGTATAGCGCTTATTCGTGGGCGGCTCTGTTAACAGTTGGTCGGGCTAGATGCGGCGCTTGTTCGAGGATTTACGGTAATTTTTTCTTTTATGCAAGAAAAGATTAAAAAGTAATAAACTGGCTGAAGTAAAAAAAAGCGATTTTACGTACAATTCAAGGATAATAATCATCTCTTTCGGTCTCTCGAATGCATCCTGTAGATAGATGAGCCGCTTGCTACTCAACAGGTTCATCATCTCCATCTCTTGCAGTACCTCCTTTCTGGACTCGGCTGTCGTACGGATGAACTTGGCCGCAAAAATTGTTCCACTCTTTTTATCCTTGCATTTTCTAACAACACCAAATTTACCCCTACAAAAGATAACATTAACTGATGAAACTCATTGTAATTATTTTATTCGCTCAAACATTCAATCAATCATTCTTTCATTTCATCCATATTACAATCACTCAACCAACAAGTTAATTAAACCATCAGTAACATTAGTAATATAATACTGACTATAACTGCTGATGAGTCCGCCAGCGGAGGAGAAGACCCGAGGCTGACGAGGCAGCCGATGTAGGGCCGGTGCGTGCATTTAAATTAATCTGGTAGAGTGAGGAAAAATTCCTTATTGCAAGATAGTGTAATCTTAGCTTTAGCTAGGAATTAATGTCTTGCTAATTGGGGAGACTACCAAAAATAACTTATAATTCAAAAGTAATCAATCACTGAACCAAACTGAAGCATACAAATAATTAATAATTAATAGTTCAGTATTCATCAGTTAGTGAGCATTAAAGTTATCGAGGAGAGCTTCTACATAGAACAGTTTCGTTATCAAATGTTTTCGAGAAACCGCAATACAAAACGTGGTGGAGCGACATGAAACAAAGCTAAGCTAAATCCTTTCTCGAGCCTACCGGCCCATTAGGCCAACCCTTATCTCCGGTTTCCGTAGTGTTAAGCGGATGAGAGTCTTTGACTTCCCCTGGACAGGACACTAATCTATCGCAGGTTAGCTCCCAGCAGAACTGGACCTCTCTTATACAGCTGAGTCGACTGGAACAAAGTCGAGTAAAGTGTCTTGTTCAAGGACACAACACAGTTGTCTGGCCGGGGCTCGAACTTGCGGCCTTAGGATTACGAGCCGAACACGCTAACCGCTCGGCCACTGCGCTACCGACAGACATGAAACAAAAACTAAACAAAATATTCAAGTGACAGATACTTACTTTCCCAGTTCATCTCCTGACTCGTATACATCTTCGTATTTTTTGTTCTTCTGTAAGACAACAGGGTCGCGCTTCGGTAGGTCCAATTCTCCATCCTCCTCGTCATCTTTGAGAAATTGAGAAAACAATCAAATAATCTACTACATATCAACGAACATAATGCTTTTCGTTCTCTTTGTCTCTCTACCATACCAACTCCTAGATCAAACTTTCTTAACTAATAAGTCGTTATTTTCAACATACCATCATCCCCAGTGCTGGCCCCTCCACCTGCGAACGAGGCAAAACAACAACATTATTGTTACGTCAAGAATAATAAAGTGAAATCAATGCCTTAAAGTTATTCTTCAAAAGAATATCGTTAAGCTTTCGTGTTAAGTCTTAAGACTTAACTTTTCCTTGCAACTGACAAAGACATTTCTTCAGTTTGATTCCTGTTCAGAACCCGACTTTAAAATTCAAACGAGTGGCGGCTGAACCAGTAAACTGCCAAAATGTACTATCCTAGCATGAAGTGCGCTGGTCCAACTTGAAGGGTCCTATCCCCTTTCCTCCCTCCCCAGTTACATCTTCCCCGTTCTACGTGTTTGTTTGATTTGCTGGCTCCATCTAGCCACAAAAAGCACTATTTTCTAAATTGTTACCAACTCCTACTGACCCAAGAAGGTAAATGTACAATCGGGCTTTTGGTTCGGCGTTGAACCTTTAGTGTTTCAGATGACAAAAGCTCTTACAAAACCGGTGGAGGTTTTTCTCTCACTTATATTATTTTTCACCAAAATAATTAGTTTTTTCCAAAACGTTGACAGAAAAGGCGGAGATTGAAGTTTTGCGCTAGAGCCACCGGTTTCGAGACCGATTTAGGAAGAAGAGGACGAGGAGGAG
>JAOBRD020314394.1:0-38995 GCA_027575215.2 Hydrozoanthus sils | reverse complement strand
GAAGGGGACAAATTTTGCAGTAAAAACTCGTAACTTCTGAACGCTGTAACTCTTCGAGTTTTCATCCAATTCATTTTGAACTTTGCAGAAATGTGTTTTTGACAACGATCTTTTCGAAAACCAAAAAATTGGAACCATGTCATATATTCTTTAAACAGCACTTACCCTTGAAAGGATCGAAGGATCAGCAGACACTACTGCAGATAATGCTTTCATTGCCTTGGTTCTAATTGCTACAGCACTTTCATTGAGAACCCTCAGGATCTAGAAACACAAATTCTCAGAGATTACGAAATACTGCTTAGCTATTGTCTTTGGATATCAGTAGTTCATCACCACACAAGCCACAGTTATGGTGAGTCAGAAGACAAGCATTTGCAGTCGTTATTCAAACAATTCCTTCTAGAGGCACTATGCCGAACATAAATAATGACGCCGATGCTGTAACAATACAACTAGAAGTACAAGCCTGGTTAACAAATCTTATAATGAGAGACTCAAAGCCGCTGGCATTCTTGACAAGGTATTAGCTTTACAAATAATGGCACTGGTCCTCTATGTACGAGAATTATCAGCAACGACACTCTAGGTCAGCGTCTGAAAAGATGAATTTGGGTTACACAATTGTGATTTTCTTAAGAACCAGACGGTCTTATCTCTTAAGCTATGCACTTGGAAATTGCATCACACCACCACTCCACTTCAGTCATCGTAAGACTTCGTAAGACAAAAGATTTTGTAGTCCTGTTCCTCGATGAGCAGCAAGATCATGAAAGTGGTAACAAACTACTCCATACAAGCAGAGTTTAAAGCAAAACAAGCCAATGCAATCACAAAGACTGCGAGCCCTTTGCACCCACGGGGTTGCCGTTCCGTACTCTAAACAACAACTTCGTCCGGATCAACATGTATCTGAAAGCAAACATACTGCACCAAGTCTCACATATACACCACATTTAGAGATAAAGTAGCTGATATCACATTAAATATTACCTGGTGAAGATAAATATCAAAGCTCCTGGAGAATGATCTCGATGATGACAAATGCTTTGTAATTACATACGCCTTCTCATAGTCCATACTTCCCTGAGATGACCTACAAAGTTTTCAAAGCCCTTCACATTATAACAATCTGAAATGACAACATGATAAGGAACAGCAGACCTTCTTGTACCCTAAAAGTTGTCTAATTTGACATGCATTTCCATTTTAATGCACGGAAGTGACCATGCTATTTGAAAGAAACTCATACTTTTCTAGTTGTTTATAAGAACACGTAGTTAAACAAATGCAGATTAACTTACCTGAGAGTACAGATATTTCTGTCACCATGAAGCAGAGCATGCAAGAATTTCTTCTGTTCGTCAAGTTTCAGCATTGTGTCAGTACCTGATACATTTGCGACATCCTGTATATCACTGCGTGAGTCGAATGAGCTCTCCAGAGGATTTTTAAAGCACCTCTCCATCTCAACCTGGGTGTCTCGCAACCACTGGGCCAAGAAAAATTGCCTAGCAAACTAAAAACAATAAAGCTTTGTGAGAATGAAGAATTAAAACCGCTTAACTGCTTTTTAATAAAAAGACCACATTTTAATGTTTAACAGACACGTTTCAGCACACATATACCTTTACATTACCATGCGAAACAACATAATGAACAGCAAAAAGTATGTAATTAATGATTTCAATTCTTTTTATAAGTTTGCAAGAAAATTCAATATCATAACTTTGTCATAGTAGTATGTATTTCAACCGCAAAGACTCCAAAGTATTCCAATCACGTCTAACTCGTTTCAGTTTTCGAAATTTTAATCCGTGTTTCTCAAATCCCTTCACTTCTGAGAGAAAACTGGTAAAGAGGAGATCAACTGATACGACCTTTTATCGGCCATTCTGAATTACACACTAAATTTTTATCAAACTGATAAATAACATACCATGAGTCCTGGATCACTCTGCCCACTGTTCGTTAGGTAATTGAAGAGTACTTTTTGCAAAACCTGCGTCCTTTTCTCTGACCTTTCATCCTGAAACAAAGAACATTGTTTGGCGATAAAGATACCAGACCACAGTGTCTATTCCGTTAGGTAAGGGCAGTCCAGAATTTGTATTTAGCTGTCAGCTAAGTGTCTTGATCTGTCAGTAATAATACCTGTGGTGTTTACTGTAACTTGCTGTCATTTCGGATAACTCCACAAAACCTTTTCCTTGTGACAAATACAAATAACGTTTATATGCCTTTGATATTTCGTGTATCACGGTTTTATGGATGGAAAAACTGACAGTGCTTGTTCATTCAAACTGCTAACTGAAAAACACTTTACTGGTTTTTATCATTAGCTACTATGACTGTGTTTGCTGCAGTACTGTATTTTC
Source organism: Hydrozoanthus sils (assembly GCA_027575215.2). NCBI lineage: Eukaryota > Metazoa > Cnidaria > Anthozoa > Zoantharia > Hydrozoanthidae > Hydrozoanthus > Hydrozoanthus sils. Next base: position 36,617 of record JAOBRD020314394.1, on the reverse strand, counting down.
TGGACTTTAGCACACACCACACATAACCTGCACTCCCCATTTTTATGACTAAGAGAAACAAAAGTCAACAGATAACCCACACCGACGTTTAACCAGCACCCTTATTCATTCACTTCTTCCACTTACATCATCTCGTTTAAAGTTTAAATCTAGCAAAACATTTTATTGAAAATATAAAAACTGTTGTACTTGTGTAGCCAGATCAACTTCAGAATCTAACAGATAACCCGCACCAGTAGATTATACCCGCACCTTCTCCAATACAAGATAAAATTAACAGACAACTCGTGGGGGTTATAGTCCAGAAAATAAGATAATTCTTGGATTAAATAAAACTACATTATTCTGATGTCCGTGCTCTCCATTTTCATTAACATGAAGGAGTGGCTTCATCCTTCGACTGCCATTTGTTAGGTTTTTTTCACCCTCTTTTCAATGTTTTAGAGGTTGTCAACTGAAAAACTGGTTGAGGTTAATTCCAAAGTAAAATACACTGCATGTTTTTGTAAGCTTAATGATTTCTCTACCTGCTCCAGCCTGTCCCAAATCAATAATCATCCTCAAACTCATAGCTCGTGGCACACACCAAGTTTACGATTCTCTTGACTTTTTTAGCTGCTATACATATCAGTATTGCAAATTTTAACACACTAAAGAGAGTATTAGCGAGCATTCAAACACTCACACTGGCTTTTCCGAGGATCATTCTCGTGCATAACTTTGTTTTCTGGAGGTATTCTTAGGCTTTAGGGCGTGAAATACGCGCAAAATGTGCGTCATCGGGAGTGCTGGATATTGAAGTCAGCTGACTGACCCTATATGCCATACAGCCTTCAATAACACACAGGTTGCAGCAGTTAAGTACTTAGCTTTAATGTTTTTCAAAGCACCTAATATGTTCTACATATTCTAAATGCGAATCAGATTACTAGTATCTGTCTTTACGTTGTTGCACAAACACGAAATTTAATTTCACTTCTTAAATTTTTTGTCAAAAACAAACAAAAAACTAACTCACTATTGATTGTGCAAACTAGTTTTTGAATTCGGAATGCAAAGCTAAGACAATTCTTTGTGAGTAGAAAAAAAAGTCATCGTAAACTTTGGCACGTGTTCATAGCGTGATTGACGTGTGTTCGTAGTCTTACTTGCTCCATGCCTCAACGGACCGCGTTTTTGTTAGCAGTTAAAATATCAAGTTTCATTTTTCGTCCTATCGAACCTGGAGTATGAAAGTAAGACAAAACAAAATTATATCTGTGGTTCCGGTCACCTAATCGATCGCCAATTTGAACAAACTGGTATTTAGAGAATAAAGTTAAGGTATATACTGACAAATATAGTTGTTATGAAGAGACAACCACAGAAGAAGATGTAGAATCCAATGCGAGCTCTTATTGTTGATCTCGCTACGAAAGTTTCCATTGTAATGTTATGAAAATTCAGCAGAATAGTCAAAAGTATGACCTGTCAGCTGAACTGTTGTGTAATTATCTTACACTACCTCAATAATAAACTACAAATTCTGTTCCTGTTAAATGTTGTTGCAATAAATAGTTGTTGGTAATGTTTTCCTTATTTCTTATCTTAACAAAAAGGTCGATCACACAACACTTACCAATACAGACTGCTCATCAGAATCATCAGATACATCATCGAGAAACTGTAACACCAAAGAAGCAAAATATATTTGGAAAAACTGTTTTCTTAAATTTCTAATTTTCTCAATCTGTTCAACCTAAATTACATATAAGAGTCTTGATACGCTAGCACTACTGATGTTACTTTCTGTAAGTTAAATGTAAAACTAAAACCACGTTCCATCTAAATCATTCTCCGTTTTTCTCATTTTCTTTGTTTTTTAAACTGAACTTGGTTAACACAATCATATATATCTGATCAACTGATGAAATAAGCTTAAAGTTGCCTATTCCATTGTATACTTTTTTATGCCAGGCAGACGGTGTCTCTAGTAAGGTCGATCAACGAGGATGAGCAACTTGTAGTTCTGTGACTTGTTGATTCTATAAGTTTTATAAACATTATTGCAAATATTGACGAACATTTCTTTTTGAAACAAGTCGAAAAAAGCATAATATTTGTATACGCCATTTCGGCGTGTGCCACAACGTTAATCTCGAGCAAAGAGTGTTAATACTAAAAAACACATACACAAGAAAACAAAGCTGAGTGGAATGCAATAAACAATGAAACATAAAAAAATAATAACAAATCATTATTTATTTTATCTATTAACATCCTTTGAAAACAGTTTAAATCTAAGATAGTGCTGCTAGTATCTGTAAGTACAGTGTAATATCAGTGGTTGGTTGTTAGGACAAAGAGGTTGTAGCAATCAATTTTTTTTACCTCAACTAATATCTCGGCAATGTTTTCTGCATCCAGCTGTTGACTAATTACAGCATCTTTTCTCAGATGGGCAGCAACAACTCCGAGATATTCTATTGACGAGACTCTCAGGCTAACATCATTGGCACGGTTGTTGAAGGTTACAACCTGATAAGAAGGAAACGAAACACAATAAATACGATAATCTCTTTAAACAATAAACTATTCTCGGAGGCAGAACACAATGTTGAAAACGTCAAAAATGGGACCTTGTTCGAGAGATGATTATGTCTATATTACAGTTTATCACAATCTAGAACATTGCGAGATTAAATTTGTTGCTACCAAAGCTCTTGAGATAAAATTCTAAAATAGTTTTAAAATAAATATCTCGGCTTTTATTGTCTTCGACGTCATCAAGGAATGTAAAAGAAAGTCTCCTTCTGTTCTTAATGGTCCCGTAGACACATTACACGGCGAAAGCTCCGATAATTTAATGCTATCTTGTAACCAATTGTCTAACTAGATTCAGTGAATTTTAACTTTTGATATGCTACTGGTTGTCTTTATGGCAGAACAAAAAGAAAAGACTGCTTTAAGTTCACAGGGTTCTGTTCTAACTGAAATTTCTATAAAAAGTAAAGTTGTATCATGTTAGTGCAATAAACCTTACCAGTAACTTTCCAAGGAGGGTTAAAAGCAACTCAGCAGCTGGCCAATCAGGCTTGTTCAACATAACCAGCAAATCTTGAACAAAGTTTTCAAACAACGGTCTGTAATCTTCTTCATCCTTTGAAACACTGCTGCATCTGTGGATGAATTAACCGTACATTTTAGCAAACACAAATAACTATCATTTTTCTAGTCAATGCTACCAGTATTAAAATGACAAAAACAAACAACATAGAAAGTGAAACCTTACTTGCTCAGAAACATTGTCAAGAAGTTCTGTGCAGTTCTCATTGCATTTTCGTAAGAGGTGATGACCAGTAAGTCCTCATCAGCCTGATAAAGAAGTGACACTATTCTAGACTTTATGGCGTAGAGGGAGGGGGAGGGGCATAAAACCTGAAGCTCAAAAGGTCAGTAAAAAAACGGAGTGTCAAATAGGTGGCAATAAATGAGAGCATCTAGTTGGTTATCTAGGTTATGTAAAAGAATTACCTTTTCTGAAACTTCTTTATCCTGGGTAGTGCTTGTTTCTCCACCTAATTCCCCTTTCTCAGGAGTTTTGACTGAACATTGAATTAGTTGCAGTACTAAGGCAGTAACCATCTGTATCGAATCTTCACCTTGTAACCTTGAACGGAAATTGTAAAAGCACATCATGCACAGAACGAAAACAGAGCTTTTGGGAGAATTTGTATATCACAATTGTTGATAAATTGCCAAGGTCCTAGACTAGACAATAGGTGAAGCAAACTAAAAAATATTGCAGGAAGTAGACCACTATCAAGGCATCTGACTAGACAATGGCAAGTGTTCACAACTACTATGTTAGGAATCTTACTAGAAGTAATTATAGGTTAGTGTAATGAGTTCGACTGACGAAGGCATATTTTTGAGCTCTGCTTGTCGCAGTCCGGCTCTACCTAAATTGAACGGTGCTGTGAATGTACTGGTTTACTCCCGAGTATCGCCGTAATTCTTTATAATCTTTTCTTGTTATCCTTGCAGCTAAAGAACTAAATTATATTAAAATGACTAAATAATAAACTAAACAATAATAACACTATTCTCAATAGTTCGTCATAAAACTTGACAAGAACGTCTGCAACAGAGCGTGATGCCATGTGTCACGCTTGGCTGTGCACGTCCCTAGTTCGATCCTCGCCTGTCGCATTTGATCGTTTTATTTTTGCTCGCTAAAAATGTTTCATAGTTATCATTACAAATTTGGTTTCAGCTACGCTACTCGTAAGCTTTCTTCATTACTGTCATTTTCTTTTGCAAACCAAAGGCACATAACATTTCATTTTCTTAGTTTCTTAGAAATAGTTTTGAACAAAATCAGCGGCGAAAACTAAAACGCAACGTTGAAGCACATGTTTGTTGCCGTTCCACTCACGGTCGCGCACGAAGTCGAGGCATTATGTGCCAGCCGGACGAAAATCGCCCCAAAGCGGATGTCATCCAGCTTGAGCCACGAACAATGGTAAGATTAGTATACGTTCTCCGTTCGTCGAACGAAATTAATAATTTGAAATTGAGAAATTTAAAATTGGTATCTATTGACACCAAATTCTTTGTGACCAAGATTTTCTTGTGCAAAGGTGCTGTACTCACTACTGGTTAATCTATCTTTCAATTGTGACTCCCTAAAAGATTGTTACATAAAATGCTGAACACTTTGACTTGTTTCCTATGACAGTTTCATACCAATGAATGATTTGGATATTTTTCCAGAATACTGGTATCTGGGTCAAAATAAACCACAATGTGGGCAACTAAAACAACTTCTTTTATGAAGTTAGTACCGACTATTAAAATTTTAACTTTCACAATTGTTTTTGTCAAACATTTGAGGGGGCACAAAAGAAGCCTTAAGGGAACAAACATTTTCTATTACCTGTATGCTCTTAAATTCCTTTTGCTTGAGGGAAGCCTTGCCAGTGATGCAAATATATCTTCAAGGATGAGATCCCTGTGCTTGATGTACTTTCTGAAAACCTAAAGGCAAGTGAACAAGCTGGGATGAATACAATATTCAAACCTCAACACGCAATTTATTTCAACATACATCTGCAACAGCTTGCAGAAACTTTCGTTTATATCAAACTGTAAACAAACAACTTACCGTCCTAACAAGTTTCAGTGAGTTATGTTGTAATTCACTCACATTTTCCACAAAAAATGATGAAGTGCCCAATGTTGACACCTGTTAGATAGAAAAGTAAAAAAAGAAATGTTCTCTCCAAAAACTGGGAATACAGTAGTTTCTCTATTAAGCCCGGGAGGCTTAATGTATGCAAGCACCTTAATGGTGGAAGGGCTTATTAGATTAGAGAGGGATCCTTTACAAATAAACAGGTTTGATTGACTCTCAATTTCTTTCATTAACTCATCTCCTGCACACACAAGAAGAACGACAGTTATCAATGTTTATGGTAGTTGTCAATGTCTCACAATACAAAAAAAATGTCTTGAAGAAGACCAACTAAACTATCTTGCAATAAGACCACGTACCTAACAGTTTTCTATAAAAAAAAAACCCTTTGTCCATGCATGAAGCACTGGGCTACTATAAACTAAAGAGATCACCTAAACTGCCAAATGTATTAGACATCTGTTTACAACAGGCTTATTAGAGAGTTGGCTTAATGAGAACTTATGGCACTTACATTAAACAAAAATAAATATGAAATGAGTTCCTGTTGTCATGAAATATGAGATGGTCTATTGTTTTCTTACTGAACAATAACAGCTATCAGCAGTATGTTTTATCACATTTCAGTTTAAAAAATTTCTATCAGTGCGCAAAACTGACCTGCAAAATTGTAGTATCAGTAAGTGATTGGATATCTACAAGGTCTGCCAGTTGTGAGACAAGTTCACACAGCTTGTTGAACAAAGCTGTAATTGCCTTCACTCTTGGTGCTGAGCTTCTTGATCTTTTGGATTTAGGTACAACTACTGGTGCTTCTACAAAAAGAAATAATTTCGGATTTAATTAACAAATTTCCAAAAACTACCAAAACTTCTTGAGTCTTGCTTTGAAGTAAGCGCCACTATTATATCAAAATCATAACCTTTTGAGTCTGGTTCTACTTTGTAAATGGGATCGTATTCAGGGAAGATGGTGTTCTGAAGCTGGAACTTGATTAGCCTGATGATTCTGTCCATTACTTCTTCCAAATAAACTGGTTTTGGCATTTGCGGTGCTGTAAGGACATTAAGAACTACGAGTGAGGCTTCAATTGAACGAATCATCCTATCCATACAAATTTCACGCCAAAGCTTTTGTTCTTCATCACAGTCATCCTGGCACAAAAAGAAGTCAAAATGAGAAGCAAAGTTAGAAAACTGTAATTAAATACATAAGTGCTAACATAGATCAGACATATTGTTTATGAATACCAACAACAAATTAGTGTTTTAAAGTTAAAAAGTCTGTATTGATTTTACTTAATATTGTATTTATTTTTTCCAAATCAGAGAACCAGTCTTGAAGAAACAGACTGCTGCCTTATGTCCAAAGAATCAAGTATTTTTTCTACAAAACTTCGTCAAATACTGTAACCCACTGGATATATGAAGATAAAGACCAGCATAAATTATATACCTGTTCCACTGGCTGTTTTAACTTCATACCATCTCTGATGTGTCTCTCCATCACAGTTATAAGTCTAATTAGTTGCTCTACAGCAATCTGTTGGTAAAATAGTTTCAAAAATTGCAAGAATATGTAGAACACATAATGGAAATTTTTTAGTACGTCATCTAAAACTAAACAATGCAATTGCCTGCAAAAGCAGCACCCAAACCAAAAAAATTTACGAGCCATGGTGCCTAAAATAATACTTTAATACAAAGTCTGATGCTTTAACATCAGCCTCCGACATTTCTTTTATGGGCCAAAAAAGGAATGAAAACTTCAAGGAGAGAAGGTTACCAGCCTCAGCTGGGATGAGGGCCTGGGACCCTTTGGGTCTAACAACCTGTTCTATTCTTGTTGCTGTTCTATAAGAATTGGAACTCAAACAAAATGCAATTTGAAGTTGTGGGAATGCTTCCACTGCTGTCATCTTGCCAGTAAACAGGGAAAAGAGAGTATGAATACAAACAGTGTGCAACTTGAGGAAGTGATGCAAACATCAGATCTGTAAACAATTATTCATATCACCGTCTGAATATCACTCTGCTCTACTTGTGCAATTTCTGTCATTCATTATGATTAAAAACAATCAGTAAAGTAAAACTACAGCTGCAACAAACCTGGTGTGTCACTCCTAAGTATCTAAGTTTTGCTGTTTCTGTGTAGAGTTCCAGGATCATTGGCCTTGGAGCCAGTGTGTCAGCATCTGGTTCTTCGTCATCTGACAATACATGGTTCAAAAGCTAAGCATTAACGTGGCAATGCACCAAAAAAAACTTTCTGCTGTTTTTAAAAAAGGTTCTTGGAAACTTTACTTGACTGTTTTTTCTGGAAAAGCTATACCAATAGATCCACAAGATAATAATACCAAGTGTGTGACATGATGCTGGTAGTCAAAAAACCTGTCTTAAATGCAAAGCCGAACAGTCTATTTATTATGACAATAATTTAAAGAATCTATGCCTGAAAAAATCAAAGATTGTCGGACAGTCTGCAAAAATCAAAATTTTTAATATTTTGGCTGATTGACAAGTCTGATGAACTATTTTCGAAAATATAACTTAAACTTTCTGTAAATACTTAGTTTTCGGAAATTCGGAAAAAACAAAATACAAGTTTTACTTAATTAAATATGCAAAAATCGCACTCAAAATTGACGAGTTTCAGTGCGCTCGTATTCTACCATTTCGAAATGACAGAAAACAAGAAAACCGTTCAGATCTTGTATGGCCTTCCTACTTTTCACTGATACTCTTTTTGAAACTTTTGCGATCTTTAACTTGGAGTAAATTATGTTTTTATACCTGGTGCACCGAGCATTTCGGAAAAAGAGGAAATATAGACCTAATGCAGGTGATAAAATCAGGTCTTGGTATTTGTGATCTGGGAGTCTAAACAACTTTGTAGTGTTTCGGATTTTTCGTACCGCAATTTCTCGGTCTCAAATGTATTCATTGCTTTAATCTCAGTCTCGGATTTTGAAAAGGCTGTCTCGGCATCTCGGACAGTCTCGGACTTACCATTTGCTACGCCTATAGGAGAGCGAAAGAACCGAAGAAAATCATGCCACCAAGAACAGAATCTTGCACTTGAACAGCGACAATACAATATTCAAGCCTTTTAATTAATTTAACGATTGCCGCTACTATCGGATGGAACCGATCAACAGCAAGAAGTGCCGCTGCACGATACTTGCGAGAGGGAAAGAGGGTCGTGGAGAGACCACAATCATCTGCAGAGTGTACATAGATGATAAAATGGGAAACTGTTTGAATGACAAACGAAAACTGAGATGTCTTCCAAAAAAAACCCCCGGCAATCTATGACCACGATATTTACAAAACGTTAAGTACATTGAACTGAAATAGCAATTTTGAATTTTCTTTTTCCTTAGTTGATTATTCCTACACTATAGTTTGTCAGTTCACGTTAATGATTGTCCATTCTTACTAACAACTGTAATATTTAAAGGGGCAATTTATTGTGCGTCTCTATGCAAATTGCATTATTGTATGTGTCTAACATGCTAATGATTGTTATATTATGCAATTGATTTTCTATTGGTGTTAATAATTTTTCTTTCGCGAGATTGAAGTCTATTTGTTACCACTGACAGTCCACAGTTGCAATTGTTTGTACGTTGATGCTATTGAATGTTGGTACAATGCAAATAGCGTTATTGAAAGTTCGTTCGCGTTAATGAAGTTTATGAAAGTGCTAATGAATGTCGATTCGCGGTATAGTTTCGACTGTTGGCGTAAATGAATGTATATTTTGCGTAAATGAACAGCAAAAGGTGTAAACCGGATATTTAAAATCACCATAGACAAAAGCGGTGAATAGCAGACGTGCTCTACTGTCGGTCTGTGAAGTTTTGTCACAAATAAAGTTAGAGACTTGTCTTGAAAAGAATAAAAGTGATAACACAATGCCAGTATGCACGATGGCAATATATTTACAGGCAGGGTAGGCACATAAATTCCCAGTATTAACTAGAATTATTTTTTGACTGATTCTGAGTAGCTGAGTATAATTAAAATGGACATCGTGCCAGTTGTTGCAACGAGTAGTGTGTTCCGTAAGTAGTTTGGAGAGAAAAATTTTCCCTCTTGTTTTGCACTGCTTTTAGATAAGACTTAAGATCCTGACTTTGCAAATACTGATAGTGCATGTATCTCGTTTTTGTGCCAATAATTTTATGTCGATGACAAGGTGTATTTTGAAATCGACAACATTATGCAAATATGTCGAGAACGGCCTCAGTAAAACTTATGACTGTCAGCATGTATCACAATTACCCCGAGTTTTTATTGCATTTTTTCAAAGTAAAAAGACTAGAAAACACTACAAAGTTGTTAAGACTCCCAGATCACAAATACCAAGACCTGATTTTACCACCTGCCTTAGGTCTTATTTTTTCTCTCGTTCCGAAATGCTCGACACACTAGGTATAAAAACATAATCTACTCCAAGCTAAAGACCGCAAAAGTTTCAAAAAGGGTATCAGTGAAAAGTTGGAAGGCCATACAAGATCTGAAAAGTTTTCTTGTTTTCTGTCCTTTCGAAATGTAGAATACGAGCGCACTGAAACTCATCAATTTTGAGTGTGATTTTTGCATATTTAATTAAGCAAAACTTGTATTTTCGTTTTTTCCAAATTTCTCGAAACTAAGTATTTCCAGAGAGTTTAAGTAATATTTTCGAAAATAGTTCATCAGACTTGTCAATCAGCCAAAGTATTAAAAACTTTGATTTTTGCAAACTGTCCGACGATCCTCGATTTTTATAGGCAAAGGCTCTTTTAAGAGCTTTTCAATAGTCTAAAAGACTTGTGCTAAGGCAGTCATAACCTTCTGAACCTCTGACAATCAAGGGGCTTGAGCTTTTTTTCTGAGTAACTAGCTACAGATAATAAGTTATGACAGAAGCAATGAAACAAAAGAAGGTAGGATTTAAGAAAATAAAGTAAATTTCAGCTGAGACTCAGTACGTTACTATAAAATTTCGTTAAATTGTTGTCATCAATTTTACAACAGCATAACTATTATTTTCCCTCTAATTTTCAACTAAAGACTCGAAATAACAAAGATTAATCTCCTGTTGCAACGAGTTTTAGTTTTCTTTTTAGAATAGACCTTATTCATAAAATAATGGTGGTGATTATAACATTCTTTTGTCTCCAACTACAGTAGCCCAGAACCTAAGCCTCACTCTTGAATTAAACTTTCAAAAGAATATGTTACAAGGTTAGTAGGGCTTATTTGAATGCAGACAAAAAAATTCTATAATTGCCACCATTTTTGATAAGGTCTATGTTTTTTGTTAGGACTTTCCAATTTCACATCAGAGCGAAAGAATAATTAGAATTTCTTAACATATTGCTCAAAATTCACTATCATACTGTAGCTAACTTACATAACAAGTTTGTGAGTTTCAATTTGCTGCACTTTTTTAGCTCACACTGCATAAAGAGCTGCTATAACTACAGCAATAAGAAATATACAACTCACTTAACTTTTAAACACTAGTTTTCAAAAAACAACTTTCAGCTAAGCATATAATGATTGGATATTACATTGTAACACCTACTGTTGTTCATACATGTGTCTACAGTGTTGTAAGCCCATATTATTCTCACCAATATCTGGCATAGGTGGTGCATCACACTCATCGTCAAAATCAAAGAGACTTTCTAAAGCATTCCCAAACCTCCTGAAAGCCACTGTTTCCAGAAAATCTAGAATGAGTTTATAAATCAAATTATCATATGAGTGAAAGTCAATATATATTAGTGCAATCATGATGATACTCACAAAAAGTAAGCTCAAACTCTTACCTAACTTATCCCCTTCATGAGTAATTTGTTTCATCTTTCTTTGCTTTTTCGCTACTAATAATAAAAAAAAGAAACACAATGGCTATAAATGTAGGTTCAATTCAATAGATTGAAGCTTTGTTTGTCATATCAACCAGTAAGGAAGCTAAATCAGCATGTACTGTTAAGTACCTAAAGTATTTCAACAGATCTATCTTATTTTAAAACTGGCTCGCTAATATTTGGCTTGCCTTTAAATCTAAAATCATACTTTCAAATTGATTCCTAATTAAGAAACCTGGCCTAACTTACACAAGAAATTGTCATTGTAACAGTAACACGAAAATCAAACTTGAATGTATGTGTTTAAACCTTTGGACTTAACAAGCTAACCTCTATCTTCCACATCTGACTTCTCTGTCAAATTGTCACCACTTGAAGATCTTCTTCGTTTTTTACCCTTCTTTGGAGCTTCATTTTCTTCCTCTTCTGTTGGTTCAACAGCTCTGACTTCATGAGTTTCAAACTCTTGTGAACCTTTTCGCTGCCTTACCTTTTTTATAATCAGTTTTGGAATACATAATTGCATTTCTCTCAAAGGTGTTCCACCTGGACTTTTCAAAACATCCGTAACTATTGAATTGGGAGATGTAATGCTAATCGAGTCTGGTACGTTTGTTCTGGAAATTCTGTCATTATAAAGATCTTTAGGAGCAGAGTTCTGGTTTGTAACAATTTCTTTATTTGATGAAAACGAAGAATCCAGAACAACAGTTTCTTCTTCTTGTGGTATATTTTCTTCAACAAACTTCGTACTTGATTTTGAAGATTGTCTCATGTTTAGACGATTATCACCAGTTTCATCTGCTGGTATTTTTGAATGTTTCCTCTTTTCCTGGACAGAAATATGTTGATCAGCCGAAAGCTGAGCCTCAGGAGTGGCATCTAAATTTTTACTTTTGTCTGTAGCTTGTAAGCGAGCTGATTTTGATGACCTTCTCCTTTTTGCCACGGGTACTGGTGTGGAATTTAGTTGTTCGCTATTAAGATCCTGTAATAAACGGTCTGATGCTAGCACTCCAATCTGATTGGACAAATTAGAGTTTGATTTTGATGAAGATGTCTCTTTTTGCAGTTGAATTATGTCTGATCCTTTTTCTAACAACTGCACAGGAACTGAAAATCCATTTCTTGCTGCAAGTTCTTCAAAAGCAGTGGATGTGCTATACATGTTTTGATTTGAAGCCAGATCAACATAATTTGACTGCAGTGGCTGCTGTTGTTGTTGCTCAATTGAGTACTGATAGCTTTTATTTAAATTCTTTCTTGCAGAGCTAATGTTTGCTGGGCTCTGTTCATCCAGGCATGGAACGGGAGTCAAGGAACCTGGAAGAAGGAATCTTAATTATCTAATTTGTTTACAATCTCTAGCTAGTGTGATGAACAACCTAAAGGTACAGGTAAACAAATCATATTTCTTGATTGTTTTGGTTACCAGTGAACAGATTACAAGTTACTTACAAGTTCTGAAAAGTTGCAGTCCAATGGTACTTTCAACTGACAGGTGTAGTGTCACCATATACTGGGCATCATAGGGCCCAAGCACATGCATGCGACCACAAGTTAGAACATGTGCTTTTGTAGTTGTGCTTGAAGTGCACAAATATATCTTAAGAAGCTTTAGGTGTCTTTATGTTGAATCAGTACAACTGATACAACATTACACCAGGAATAAAAATGGGCAGGAAACAAAACAAATTTTGTACCAAGAGTAATGATTTTATAATATTTTCCATGTAGGGCAAAACCAACCACTGGCCAGTAATCTTGGATGTCTACAAGTTGAGGAGTAAAAGAAAATGTAAGGGTCGTAAAAAATTAAATTTTTCTTTTCTCAGAAATAACAAATATTAACATACATGTAATAAAATAATATTGCGGTAGTGATGAAACAAAAGTTTAAGAACCGTTTAATATACCCTGAGGAGCCATTGAATCTGGTCTAGGAGTAGATAAATTTTGTCGTTGTCTTCTTGTTTTGAGCGGGGAGAAGGTCTGCACAGGATTAACATTTTCTTGCTGGACACCTTGGGAAAAAGGAACCTGAGAGGCATGGACTGGGGATCCACCATTCACAACACTCGCTGTTAATAAAGAATTACGGAATTAATTAACTGCTTTAACTGTTGACACATGCTAACTAGAAACCAATAAACTAACCAGTTGTTAATTATAAAAATTGTAAGATCTTTCAACAAATGATAATAGGTTAATTAATTCTTTTACAATCCGTGTTAAGCCAGATGGCGAGGATACAAAAGTACAACAGCAGCCACATAAAAAAAGAATTGCCAAATATTTAAGAATAAATATTAAAGCTACAAAAATGACATTTTAGCGACAACATGCCACAATAACAAAAAGCTCTAGGTTGATTGTATGTATGTTAACTTAACTAACTTACAAAACCTTCCGTTTTTCGAATTATCTAGTAAGCCAGAAACAAATGTTGCACAATTTTCAAAAGACAAGTTATTATTTTATAGACATAAATAAGAAAAGATGTAGTAGCTAGTACTCAATGGGAAACTGACACAAAACTAATTAAAACCGTAACAAAGGGTTCATCCTAAAACAGGCTTGTTAAACTGCAATTAGTATTTTTTTCATGTATATGTGCAAATACAATTCCTGGTCATTTAAAGGTTACAATTTTGTATCTGAATCCTGATGCCAATGCTACGTGTAATCAATTACAGTAATTTCCCGGCGATTACCCACTGGTAATATGTTAATTTTTCTGTATTTAGATGTTGCTGCAGGTAATACAGACGTGCGGGTAATTAGTTCTAAACCATTTGGTATGTATAGTATTTTACTCATCCAGTAAAGTGGATGAACATAAAAATTCGTTTACACTGTTCTTTCAACTTCACAACTTCAAGCGCTCCATGTTCTGAAGGCATCTGATTCATGGTCATGCAGAAACGTTTTGATTCATTTCGTTCGTGACGCAACACAATTAAAAAAGTGATTTCCTGCCCGTGTGTAAATGAAATACTCACAAGAATCAGTGAACTAGTCTAGTACCATCATGAGTTAGAGAGTCTATTCCTGTTTCAAGTGATTTCTAAAGTCCTTGTAAGCTTGCATTAAATAAATATCTCGTGAATCTGCTGTATTCAACCCCAACCGGTTTGAGCTTTTCTGCATTCGCCCAAGCCCTTCCTTGACCTAATAAAAATGGTGCTGAATGATTGCAATGGCACGATGCAACAAAAATTTTATGATTTTTATATGGAAAAGTGGCTAGAGACTTTTAAAGCATTTTTAAATTGCTACAAATTTGTAAGTTCTCGCACTCTTTCACATATTTTCTTTTGTTTTTGGGTGCGGGTTATCTGCTTATTTATTTTTCTTGTTGCCAAAATAGAGTGGTGCCAGTAATCTGCCGCACGGGTAATCCATGGGAAATTTCAGTACTCAATTGCTTGCAGAAAAAAATGCTCTGACCTGTCTGTACACCCAGTGGAGCAATTCCTCTTTGAGGTGAGGTGTAACCCACTGGTGGTGAACCGTAAGTTGCATTATACTGGGGAGGACTGGCATGCATCTGCCGTGGACTATGAATACCCTGAGGGCTACGATGTACGGCAGGCTGTGCATAAGGTAACTGCTGCTGCATTGTGGTTGGGGAACCTACATAGCCAGGTGGACTGATGTTTGATGTAGGCAGCACTGCTTGACAAGGAAACATAATATTAGCATGAACTACTTTTTAAAAAACAAATCAATCAAATTAGTATATTAAATATAAAGACTTATGATATGGGATAATTTTTTTGCAGGGCTCTAAATATGAGCAGTTCAAATGGAGCACCCAGCACGAACAATGTTTCATCATCATAACTAAAACATAGAAAAAGGAAACCCTTTACAAAATATAATAAACCAACATAAACAAAGTGTTGTATCGTGGAGACAGTAAAGAACAATATATCATGGCTTTAAACTCTTTTAATCTGTCAAAACAAGATTGCACCATGTGCTCTCTCTGTTTGTTCTAATACGCATGACTAATACATACTAATCAAAGTATCTCTACACAACATTGTCCCTTCTAAATAAGGGTTCTACTATACTACTAGCTTAACACAAACTAAATCTTTCAGTTCTCAATAACAATATGAAAGAGTTCATGTATGTTCCTACTGAACATAATCTTTAAGGTAAGCTGGGGGTTTTCTTGATCTTGTCGGGTATGTCTTTGGACTGGTAGGTAAAGCTGGTCAGGGTGCACTGTTTTCAGTTGTTGGTGTAACAAGTGGTTCTTGAAGTAACAAGGGTGTGACATCTGGAGCCGTAGGGTTTGCAGTTACATTAGGAGCCATAGGGCTTGAAGTTACATCAGGCAATGGTAAAGTAGCATGAGCAGCAGTAGGCACAGACTCATGTAAAATGATGGCACATCTCTTTGTATCTCTATCTGACTTTTAAGTGACTGGTCAACATGTCACTTCCACACTTGTCCTCCTGTTTGAACCATATTCATAATTTCTTGTACTGAGGACTTCAGGTATCTTTCCAGGCAACCATTTCTCTTCCCTCTATAGTTTCACACCATCACTGAATCACCTATAAATTTGTCGTAAGTGTTTATTTGTACTTTGCTCTTCGATAGCATTGTTTGTTTTCTACATGACATTTGATTGAAGGTTTAAGTAAATCTAATCTTGTGCGAAGCTTCCTCTTCACCAGCAGCATTCCTTTCCTGTTGTTGAATGAGCGGTATTTGTGGTAGACTAACATGTGTCTTGCGACAGCCATGTCAATATCCTCTCCAGAAACTGTAGCTTGTGTTATTGCTGGTTTAATTACTTGGACAATTCTTTAAGCTCTATCATTCATAGACGGTTTGTAGGGAGCTGATATATGAGGAATAATACCATTTGTACTACAAAAATTATTAAATTGTTCTAACGCAATTTGCGGGCCATCATCTGATACAATGGTTTCGGTCAAACGTTCACTATTTCTGGGTACTTACTGTATGCATCAACAACAATGAGATATGCTCATCTTAACACTGGACCTCCGAAATCAATGTGTAATCTTTGCCATAGGCCTGTAGGGTAGCGCCACAGGTGCACAGGTGCTTCAGGTGCTTCAGGTGGATTTGCTTGAGTAATCTGGCAAGTATGACAGGATCGCACTGCATTTTCTACATTTAAGTCGATGTTAGGCCTCCAAACATAGGATCTTACAAAGGATTCCATATGTGTCATTCCGGGATGTGTCTTGGGCAGTTCTTTAAGTACTCGCTCTTGAAGAGTGTTGGGAACAAGTACCCAAAGTTCCCATATCAAACAACCTTGCTCAAGTGTTAGCTCATTTCGTTTGTTCTTGTAAGTAATTAAAGATGGATCCACAACATGTGGCCATCCAGTCATTGTGTACTGCACAACTTTACTCAGAACAAGATGAACAGCAGTAGCTTTCTTGATCATTTCACTTGAAACATATGACATACCTTTATTTTCAAAGAAGTAGAAATTAACACTGACTTGTGAGTTGAGACCATCTCTGCAACCTTGCAGCAACATGAAGCAGTACTGGGTGTTCAGGAGCAAACAATGACAATAAAGGATGATGAGTGGACTCATGTCCTCTCAAGTATTGGTGAAACTTCTCTAAACCAAAGATGACGCTGAAAGCTTCCTTGTCTAACTGAGAGTAATTCTTTTGTGCTTGGGTTAGGGTGCACGATGCAAATGCAATTGGGTGATATTGATTGTCAATGTACAAGATAACACAGCCCCTGCTCCATAGGATGAAGCATCTTAAGATAGGTAGAGAGGTAAAGCATCATTGTAATGTACAAATGTTTTCGATTCAAGTAGCAACTTAGCATTAATGCAACAAATGCCTGTTCTTCATTCTTAGTCCACGTCCACTTAACATCCTTCTTGAGTAATCTATTAAGTGGTGCAAGAATAGTGGTATGGTTAGGCAAGAGTCGTGAGTAAAACATCGGCAATCCAAGAAAGTACTTGAGCAGTTACATCCTTGGGTCTTGGGGCATCCTGAACAGCCCTTGAATTTCTTATCAGTCGGGTGGAGGCCATTTGCATCAATCAGATGGCCTAAGTAAGTAACAAAGGATCTGTTTAACTGACATTTCCTCTGATTCAGTTTCAATCCTGCAGCAGAAAGCCTTTCAAATACATTTGACAGTGTCTTCAGATAATCTTGCTCATCAGTTCCTGCCACTAGAATGTCCTCAATGTAGCAAGTAGTCTTTGAAATACCAGCAAGGGTATTGTCCATTACACTCTGGAATATAGTTGGTCCAGAATGGACACCATTTGGAAGCTGTGCGAATGAGTATAGTCCCATGTGTGCATTAACTGTAACATTGGGCTGGGAATCCTCTGTTAAAGGAATTTGATGATAGGCTTGGCTGATATCTAGGATGCTAAACACTTTTCATCCTCGTATAGCTTCATGAATATCTTCTATATTTGGCAGTGGATAACTTTCAACATCAGCACGGTTATTATATGTCACACTAAAATCTCCACAAAAACCTTTCTTCTCAACTACCACAATGGGTGCTGAACAAGGACCTGAAGTGACATTAACTATCACTCCTTCCTCCTCCATCTTTGCGAGAGCCCTTTCAACTTTAGGCTTTTGAGCATAAGCAACAGGTCTTAGTTTGTGAAACTTTGGTTGTTCCTTAACCTTGAGTTGTTCTGGGGGGTCACTGTAACAACCCAATTTTGAATCAAACAGTGTATTGTAGTAACTTGATACCCACCTATCGATCATGTACAGTACTGATTTAATTATATGTATGATCTAAGCATTTGAGTAGTTATAATAAAGACACAAAGTGACTAACATGCGTGCATAGATCATTACATTGGTGACGAGGACAATTTACTAGAAAAAGCCAAAACTGGTGAAGGATGCCAAGCAATGAAACTTCGGCAAGTACCGCAACGTCAACAGTAACTCCCAAGTAATAGTTACTAAACAACATACATTCAAAGCCTTTCTTAAACATGCAGACAACAACGAAAGCGCTTTACAATGCAGAGATACAAGAAAGACATGAGACACAGTTCTGGATTTTCGGAATTACTGATGGCAGTATGAAGAAAGACGGATTACTGATTTATGGGGGGTAGGGAACACATCGTCTATATTGAGGAAGCCCTTTCAGACCCAGATAGCGGATTATGAGATGATGAATATACAATCATAATTAAGAAACTTTGTTTTCCACTTCATACCCAAACAGAACGAGGATTTTGCACGATTTTAACTGAGTGAAACAAAACAAATAAGAGAAGAACGTTTACTTAAGATGCAAAATTTAGACTTCAGTATGATCCACATCCCTGGAAAAGAGAACATGACAGATTACATGTCATGCCACACGCTTCCAGCTGACACAGCAACAAGAACAGAGAAATATATCCGAGCAATCACGTGCACAGATCACACAATCATGCATGAGAAAATAGCAAAAGAAACTAAACACGACAAAGAGCTTCACAAAGGGCAGCAAGCTATCCAAACCAGCAAATGGGACAAACAAGACCAGAGCCTTAAACCCAACTTTAACCTGCAGGCAGAACTTCATGAATCAGAAAAAGTCATCCTATGACTTGATATGATCATACCACCCGTAAATCTGTGCGGGAAAATCATCAATATCGCCCACAAACAAGGCCATTTAGGGTTATCGAGAACCAAACAAATGATCTGACATAAATACTGGTGGCCCAGAATGAACACTGAAATTGAAACAATTGTAAAGAACTGTTTTGAATGCCAATTTGTAACCCCAACCAAACCAACACAACCAGCCAAAATGACAGAACTCCTCCCCAGACCATGGATTCTTGTAGAGATAGATTTCTGTGGGCCCTTTCCAACAGCAAATACGCCCTAGTTATTACGGACCAATATTCCAGATATCCTGAAGTAGAGTTTACTAGCTCTATGTGAAGGGATTGAAGTAAATGTTTAGTTTATTGTTTAGAAAGTATTTACAGAAGTAGCCTTTAGCTTTTCATACCTTTGTTTTGTTTAGTTGTATTCTGTTTTCATTTTTGCTTTCGACATATACGCGAGTGCATTTCATAGCTGTTATGGCGCGACAATCACACCATCATAGCGTCGTCCAATCAGGGCGTGTGATTAGCACCGTTGGCAAATAATGTAAATTGTTTCCTGTTAGCTTGTCAATCACAACAAATTTGTGTCGTGCACGCCTTCAGTTGATTGATTTTAGTTGTCAACAATTTTCTTTGTGCTTAGCGAGGAGTTTTGCCCAGTAAGCTGATTTATTTTGTATTTTACCTTTTCAGTTCTAAAAGTTTGTTGTTTGGCTACAGTAATATTTATGAAAGCATATTTATATTTTTCAAGTGTTTGAAGAGAGCATAATCTTCGAGTTTAGAGTTGTATTTTGTTAAACTCAAAGACTGTTGTTTCGTTTATGGATTTACACTGAATTGACTTCATTCAGGGCCCGGTTGTACGAAGCCTGGATAAGCTATCCGCTGGATAAAATCTAATGGTCGTCACTAATAAATCAAAGATTGTTTGACTCTTTGTTTATTTCTATTTCCCTAGTTGCTAAGTGAGTAGAAAGGTTACTAAAATAATGGTTTAAATGGTATCAAACAACTTTTTTTAAAGTTTTATTGCTGAAAAAAGAAAGCACTTATGCGGTTGATAGCTTATCCAGGCTTCGAACAACCAGACCCTGGATTGTAAGTTATTAACCTTGCAAAATAGATGTTTTGAAGCAGTTTCAGTGGGAGACTAACTCTCAAATAACTTTCTTTCTTTTGTAAACAAAGAGGAATAATTGTTTTCATATGTGAAGCGAGAAGTAGTTAAGGTTTTCATTATTTATAACCTTATTGCGCTCGGTGCAAACATACTCAAAGTGTTGTCCTTCAGGACATATCTGGCGCAATTGGAATTATAAATATATGCATTATCTCGGAAAGTCAGTTAAAATAGTA
This sequence comes from Hydrozoanthus sils, assembly GCA_027575215.2. Taxonomy (NCBI): domain Eukaryota; kingdom Metazoa; phylum Cnidaria; class Anthozoa; order Zoantharia; family Hydrozoanthidae; genus Hydrozoanthus; species Hydrozoanthus sils. The sequence goes on along the minus strand of JAOBRD020314394.1, from coordinate 16,591 downwards.
TTTGGATGGCTTCTGTAATATATTTTTATAGGAATAACTTCTTCTTAATGCTGCATTTGATGAGTTATTGTTTGTTATTTAGAAAATAGTTGTTATAGCTTTGATACATTGTTATTGTAATTTGAGGTCAGTTAGCCTCATGTAGTTTGATGTTTGGGGTCAATTGGCCTGATTGCTTGCATATTTTATATAGCGACAATTATGGATATTTATTTATAGCTATCATTGTCTTCATTTCGCCTTCATTTCTGTCACCATCATTTTGGAATTCTATATTAAAAACTCAAGAGCAAACGAACTTGTCTCCAGTCACATTGTGGTGCTGCAAGCAGGGTAGACAGAAAATTATACAACAGAAATGGTAGCAGAAGGTGATAAGACACGGGCGGAACCAGACAACTCAGATACAGCGACTCAGAACGGTTTTGGTGATGAGCACATATAATTAACAAGTTATGCGAGGAACTAAATCATATCGGGAACAAACATTGTGCGAAATCTGTCAACCAGTTTTTGTCGCTCGAGAGCAAAAAATATCGAAATTCACCGGTGCAGCAACTGAAAACATTGAGGATTTTATTGAGGGAGTTAAAAGTGTAATTGACATTCGGCGGATGAATGCAAAACAGGCGGTAGATTTCGTAATGGGTAACCTCAAGGGTCAAGCAAAACATGAGGTCAAGATAAACCCTGAAACTGAGAGAGACACGGCGGAAAAAATCTTCAACAACTTGTTTAATGCATATGGCAAAAAAAGATCAGTGCTGCAGTTATTGCGACTATTTAACGAAAGAAAGCAGAAACACAACGAGTCGCTGCGACAGTTTTTCCTGGATCTCAACCGGCTACAACGATGAATTTTGTCAAGAAATCCTGGTGCCATCCTAAACAAGGATAACGCCATAAGGGATCAGTTTTCAGATGGCATAAGAGACACCATTTTATGGAGGGAGATAAAAAAGATGATCCATGCCAACCTTGGTTGTACTTTTCTTGACGTGAGAGAGGAAGGCATTCGCTGCTCAGAAGAAGACAAAAGGGCGTGCCCAGCTAGAAAAAACGTTCAAACTCATGAACAACAAGCAAGCGACTCAACCCAGATCACCCTTATTTTAAAGGCGATGGAAGAACAGAGGAAGTCAATTGAGAACTTGGCTAAAACTTTGTTGACTACTCAGCAAAATGACTGCAATCACAACGGAAATGGGAAGAAGCTATGCTACAATTGCAGGAGTCCACTTCACTCTGTGAGGCACTGTCCCAGCCCAAGGCCACCAAGACAGAAAGAAGGTCAAAGTAAGGGACACAAGAAGAAGTACAAATCCCTGTGTCAGTTCAAACCAGTTCAAGCCTAAACAGGATAGCAAGCCCAACATTTCATCAGATCCTTCTTCGAGAGTGCCATCAAACTCCCACCCACTGTTGCAATGAGCCAGGCGACAGGAGGGGACACTGTAGGCTCTAACTGTATAAGAGAGCAGGCGATTGGCAAATGCCCTATTGTGTTAGCTAGTCTAGGCGGTGTCCGTGTTTCATGTTTATTGGACTCCGGTTTAGAGATCTCATCTATTTCCGAAAATTTTTCAGTTTCAGTGCTAATTTTAAAGATAACAAGCTTCTTTCTACCAGGGGGTGGTTAGCTTTAACTGCTGCAAATGGTTTAGAATTCCTGTATGTGGGATACTTAGAGTTAGATGTAGAGGTTTTTGGAAAGTTTATCCCCAGGCGAGGTCTCTTGGTGGTTAAGGATCTAGATAGTGTTGAAGGTAGAGAGTGTAAAAGGCGAGTCCCTGGTTTGCTGGCGATGAATGTGTTGGGTAGTGAGGTATTGGGTTGTGTGAAATGGTCAGATGGGTTGGTAGGAGTGGGCCATGTAGGACACAGGAGATGTTTTTCGCAAAGAAGCAGACACAGTCGTCAGTGCATGGTGTAGTTAGGGTTGCAGGTAGGAAAGCAGTGTGAGTACCAGCAAACTCAGTAACAGTAGTTCCAGTAACTGGATGGCAAGGTAAAATGGCTGATAGTAAGATTGCACTAGTTTAGCCAGTAGCAACACAACATTGCCCAGATGTTATGGTAGTTAATACTGTGGTAAAAGCATCACCTCAGTCCCCAGTTTGAGTTGCAAACCTGACAGATGCTGATGTATGGCTTCAGCCACGAACCAAGATAGGTATTCTACATGAAGTAAGTGCTATTGAAACTAATGTACAGTTTACGAGAGTGGCAGTAAATGAAGAGAGAGTAGAGATTAAAAGTTCAGCTGTCAAATCTGAGACTGGAACTACAACAGAACCTTGCCCTGTTGACCTAACCGAGTTAAACTTACCAGAAGATTAGAAATCTCAATTAGAGAAACTGTTGTTGAAACTTACTTAAGCTTTTATGTCAGATGATGACCTGGGTTACACCGAAACAGTCAAACACAACATCAGAACCACCGATGATATCCCAATCACTCAACCATACCATCGAATACCACCAAGTCAGTACCAAGAAGTCAAAGAGCATATCAAGAAGTTATTAGACAACAAGGTCATTCAAGAGAGTCAGAGCCCGTATGCTTCCCCTGTTGTTTTAGCCCATCAGAAGAACGGCAATGTGCGCCTACGTATTACTGCCGCAAGTTAAACTTTAAGACCGTCAGAGACTCATTTCCCCTTCCGAATTGATGAAATCCTTGATGCACTATATGGCACAAAGATATTCACCACCCTTGATTTGGCAAGTGGCTTCAACCAGGTTGCAATGAGTGAAGAATACAAGTCAAAGACAGCTTTCGCAACCCCATTTGGTTTATTTGAGTATAACCATATGCTGTTTGGATTGAAAAAATGCCCCTGCAACTTTCAGTTGTTTAATGAAGAGTTGTTTGAATGATCAGATTTTCCAAGCTCTTCTTGTATATCTTGATAACATAATTATTTTCTCTCAAACATTCGAGGAGCATTTAGAGAGACTTGACAAAGCACTGACAAGACTTACAGAATATGGCCTGAAGTTAAAACCTAGAAAATGCACCTTCCTGAGCACGAAAGTATCTTTCCTGGGACACACTGTGTCAGCAAATGGAGTAGAAACTGACCAAGAAAAAGTCTTGGCAGTGGTGAAATGGAAAGGGCCAGAAAATGTCAAGGTGCTTCGCTCCTTTCTTGGCTTTGCAGGTTATTACCGGAAGTTTATTCGGAATTCTGCCAAAATTGCAGGCCCCTTACACGAGCTGCAGAACCGTTGCTTACATGAACTTAAGACACACAAACGGCTTCAACCACCTTTTGCAAAGCGACGGACATCTGTCCACCAACATGCTTTTGATGAACTAAAGTGTTTACTCACCACAGCACCCATTCTCGGGTATGCTGACTTTTCAAAGCCCTTTGTGTTAGGGATGGATGCAAGTAATCAAGGGCTTGGAGCTGTCATCTCACAGGATGACAAGCAAGGTCAGCGGCGGGTTATTGCATATGCAAGCAGGCATCTGAGGCCTACTGAGAAGAACATGGACAACTACAGTTCTATGAAGCTTGAAATGGGCTGTAACAGAGAGGTTCAGAAGTTATTTGATTGGATGTGACTTTGAAGTCTGGACTGATAACAATCCTCTCAAGCACCTGAAGACAGCCAAGTTTGGTGCAGTAGAACAGTGGTGGGCATCCCAGTTGGCGTCCTTTTCCTTCAGTATCAAATACCGGAGTGGCAAACTGAATTCGAATGCTGATGCTTTGTCATGACAGATTGAGCAGCTCAAATCAGTGGATAAGGCCGAGGTGAACAGCATTCTTTCACTAGCAGCTAGGACGACCAAAGTACCATCCATTGTCACAACCGCCAAAGTACAGCAGTGTCAGATAGGGGAAAATGTCAATCAAGCTGACATCATCCATGAAGATGTGGAAGTTCCTGCAACATCCTCATTGCCAACATACAGTAATGCTGAATTGATATTGACGCAGCAGAAAGACCCTTCAATCAAGACTTTCTTGAGCTATTGGCAAAGTGGTCAAAAGCTTAGTCCTGAAGATTGGAAAGTAATTTCAACTGGTACAAAAGTACTAGTGAAACAGTGGCACAGAATGCAGATAGATAATGGGCTTTTGTACCGAAGTTCTCATGATACTCAACAACAGAAGATTAAGCAGTTGGTGTTACCAGAATCTCTGAAGGACAAAGTTCTCCAGAGTTTACATAATGATATGGGGCACCAGCGAACACTGTCACTGGTAGGTCTCAATGTTGCTGGCCAAACATGCAAACAGACATAGAAAATGGAATCAAGTCCTGTCAAAAATGCGCCCTGTTGAAGATGCCACATCTGCAGTCCGAACTCCAATGGGTAACCTGATAGCTACAAAGCAACTTCAAATTCTTGCTACTGATTTCACTCTCCTTGAGCCCTCGAGTGATGGCCGAGAGAATGTGTTAGTAATGACCGATGTGTTCACAAAATTTACACTCCCAGTTCCCACAAAAGACCAGAAAGCAGTTACCACTGCCAAGGTACTCATGAAGGAATGGTTCCACAAGTATTGGGTTCCCGAGTGCATTCACTCGGATCAAGGACGGAACTTTGAGAGTGAAATTGTGCATGAACTTTGCAAGTTATATGGCATCAGTAAGAGCCACACTACACCTTACCATCCCAAGGGAAATGGCCAGTGTGAGTGCTTTAATAGAACCTTACGTGGCCTTCTTAGAAACTTGCCTGAACAAAAGAAGAAGCACTGGGCAGAATTTGTTCCTGAAGTTGTCCACGCCGACAACTGTACACCTCACTCAAAAATAGGTTACAGTCCATTCCAGTGGGTGTTTGGGACAGTGCCCAGGTTACCAATTGACCTATTAATTGAACAAGAAAGTGTCAAGGAGATGCATAGGGAGCCCAGTCACTGGTTATATCAGCATTGATCCCAACTGAGATATGCTTGGAAAAAAGCAGGGGAGCATCTGGGGACAGCAGCACTACGGAGAAAGATAGAACATGACAAGAAATTGTGTGCCCCACCAATAGACCCAGGCCAGTTGGTGTACCTGCGGAAACGCGTTCAGGGAAGAAATAAAATTCAAGATGCATGGGAGCCAACCATGTATATTGTTACAAAAGTGCCAGACTTTGATGGGGGTCCATTCACTGTTAAAAAAGTTGATGGTTCTGAAGGTGATATCAAGAGAGTTTGCAGAGCAGAGTTGCAGGTGTGCCCATTCAGTATTGACAAACTGGGACAAGTTTCTGATGTGTCAAGTCCACTAGTGTAACATGGATTTGGTACATCTCTTTCTTCTGATGGTTCAGATGAATGCATCATGCTGTTAAATTAACAAAGCCGTATCCCTGCTACAGTGCCTTCTACAGTGAGGTCTACAGTGAGGTCTACAGTGTCTGGATCACAGACAGGTTTTAATGGTGTTGCCACTATAGTGTCTGGATCACAACCAGGTTTCAACTGTCTTCCCACTACAGTGACTGGCTCTCAGCCAGGTTTCAAATGGTGCTACTACGGCTGTTGCTGGTGTGGTACAGATGCCACAGTTGCGAAGAACAAGGCGAACTACTACTGGAAAACACAGGAACCTACACAGGCAACCGAAACCAGTCTGGTCCAGTGAAGTGAATGGCGTTTAAATGCATTTATAGACATTTTGTCTTTTAAAGACACTAGCATAATATTTTTAGTTCTGACTTTGTTAATCACCAGTATTCTCTTCATGTGACTGATTGTTGCATTACGAAATATTCGTAAAACTTGGGATGTCGAGGACGACACCCTATAGCAGGGGAGAATGTGAAGGGATTGAAGTAAATGTTTAGTTTATTGTTTAGAAAGTATTTACAGCTTCATGTAACAAATGCCACAAGGTGAATCACTTTCAGAATGTCTGTCGCAGTTGGAACCTCCAGACAAAAAAAGTTAATGAGCTCGAAGATAGTGAAGAAGACCCTGAGAATGGTGAAATATTTTTTCTTGGTGAAGTCCAGACCTCGGCAGGTGGTAGGACTGCCCAGATTGGCATAAATGATAACAACACACAATTCAAGCTTGATAGTGGTGCAGCAGTCACAGTCATTGGTGACTCAATCGCATATGGCTGAAACAACAGGCTCTAGTAAAAGCCAAACAAATTCTTCGAGGCCCTGGGGCATCAGAATTCCAGTCATCAGTATGTTTCATGCAGTCCTAAAATACCATCAGACAAAAATCACCGAGCCAGTGCATGTTATAGCAAATCAACCATGTCCACTACTCAGCAGGAAAGCTTGTGTCACACCAGTGCTCATAACTTGTGTCGACAAAGAGGTAGACAAAACAACAACAACCCCAGTTAACTTCAGAGTAGAATTCCCATCATTGTTCAGTGGACTCGGTCGAGTGAAGACCAAGGTTCATATAATGTTACGTGTGGATGCAGAGCCACATTACCTCTACACCCCCAGGAAAATCCCTCATCCATTACTGCCAAAAGTCAAAGAAGAGCTGGTAATTCATGCTTCAACAAGGAATCATATCACAAGTTACCATACCAACAGAGTGGTGCTCAGGCTTGGTCCCAGTCCCCAAACCTAAGGGAAAGGCAGGATCTGCATCGACCTAACTAAACTAAACAAAGCCGTACAAAGAGAAATACACCAAATGCCATCAGTTGATGAGAGCCTTGCCAAACTAGGAGATAGTAAAATATTCTCAAAACTAGATGCCAAAAGCAGCTTCTGGCAGCTCCCCCTAGATGATGATTCAAAACTAATCACAACATTTGTCACACCCTTCGGCTAGTTCTGTTTCAATCGGCTTCCATTCAGAATTAGTAGTGCCCCTGAAATCTTCCAGCACACAATTTCTGAAATCCTTCAACACCAAGATGGCTCAATCTGCCAGATGGTTGATATTCTTGTACATGGGACTAATCAGGAAGAGCATGACAAGCGTTTGAGGGCCACACTCAGTTGTCTCAAGGAGGATGGCATCACCCTTAACAAGAAATGAGTTCTCAAAGACTTCCATCAGATTCTGAGGCAACATCATCGACAGTGAGGGCCTACATGTTGACCCAGCAAAGACAAAGCAATTTCAGATTTTCCACCCCCAGAAAATGTGAAAGACCTGCACTGATTTCTGGGGATGGTCAACCACCTTGGTGAGTTCATACCACATTTAGCCGATGTCAGTGAGCCAATGCACCAGCTGCTCCGAAAGGACAATGTTTGGTTGTAGGCAGAACCCCAGCATGATGCTTTTCAGAAAATGAAGAAAGCTCTCACCTCTCCAGAAGTACTCGCTTGCTAAGACCCAATAATTGCTGCAGAAGCTTCACTAACAGGAATTGGGGCAGTTCTCCTCCAAGTACCAGACAATGGGAAACGTAGACCAGTAAGCTATGCATCATGGTCACTCAACAACACAAAGAACCGCTATGCTGTGATTGAGAAAGAGGCGCTTGCTGCAACATGGGCAAGCAAGAAATTTAGTATGTGCTGGGCATGCACTTTCTCTTAGAGACCAATCAGAGGCCCCTCCAAACTCTCTTCAACACTACAGAGCTAACTAAGACACCACCACGAATCCAGCGTTTCCATCCGAGGTTAATGTGATTTGACATCAAGGTCTAGTACGTGCCTGGCAAGCATCAGTTAATTGCAGATGTGCTGTCACGAGCCCCAGTCAACAACCCTGAAAGAAATGATGGTCAGTCGATTGAAGAGTAAGAAAGTTTTGCATCCCAGTCAGTGCATGTACTTCCAGCGACAACAAAGCGACTGAAGGAGATACAAGCAGCCCAAATTGCTGATGAAGAATGCACCCAAATCTGGAGTTATTGTATACATGGCTGGCCAACCTATATGCCACACCAGCCCCTACTACTGGGAAAATAGAGCCCACCTTACCCTCATTGATGATCTACTCACGTTTGACCAGCGCATTGTAATCCCCCGATCCATGAGACTTGACATCCTTGATTGTATCCACTGTGGCCACCTTGGAATAACTAAATGTAGAACTTGAGCCTGCACATCTCTCATGGCCAGGAATTTCTACACACATTGAGAATGCATTCACAAATTATAGCACCTTTGCCAAAGAACGCCCAGAACCAAAAGAGCCGCTTATGTCAGCCTCTTTCCCGTCACGCCTCTGGGAAAGAGTGGCTGCCGATCCTTTGAGTTAGACACAAAGATATTCTTGATTGTCATTGATTACTATTCATGATGGGTAGAAATCAAGAGACTGAAAGACCAGTCTTCTTCCAATGTCAACTTAATGTTGAAAGACCTGTTCTCAACACACAGCATACCGGTGTCACAGCAGATATGGTCCCCCCAGACCAAATCCGCTAGCGGATTCAGTCTCCCCTCCGCGGATTTGGTCCCCCTTCACTATCAGCTTTGAATCTCTAAATATGGCTGCTACAAGTCCTGATTATGAACCAACCAAACCAAGATTTGGAAATCAACAAGCAAATATTCTTTAGCGTTAAAATGTTATCGGTTTTAAAAACTGGAACTCAAAATCTGTGTTAGTATATGTTGTTTTTATTCTGGAATTGTTGATCGTCTGTTTGTACTCGATCAATGCCATGTATTGCAGCTAAATGATTATATACATAGACTCTGAAAAACAAATAATTATTCAGACTTTTAAGACTTAAGCAATTGTCTCACTTTACCTTAACATATCTTAACATGCAAATTTTGATTTCATTAAAACTGCAACCACTGTCTTCTTCACTTACTGGAAACGCTGACGCTTTGAATTAAAAAGATGTACCGACTTTCTCAAACACAATTGACATTAATTACATTGTTATCCCAACAGGATAGGTGCAAGCTAAGACTAACCACAAGTTTTAAGAAAAAATTTTGACTGTTATGTTAAAAGCTTTTCATTTTAGAAAATCATTCTTCCATAAACCAGATATTTACGAATTCTGTCCACAAAATGCATTATTATTGATCCTAAAATGGCCTCACGATAGATTTTCACTCAATTGCAAGGTTGTTTACTGGCCAATGACACAGGAATGTTTTTTTATACTTTCGATCAGCTTTTAGTAGTGCTTTTCAGTGTCTTTCAATATTAAGTTGATTACACTTATCACCTAAGATGAAATGTAGTGTTAGAAAAGTATCACACACTAACAAGAATAACATTAATCAAAAGCTTTATATTTCGTCCTTCTTGATATTTCCTTGTTAAACTTGTCAGGGCAAAATTATAAAAAATTGTCACAACATTTAAAACACTCACTGACAAAAGTATAGACATACTTTAATCAAAATTTGAAAAACATAAACACAAACGAAGTCATAATCATGTTCTGCCACGAACAGAGATAGTCAGATTGCAGTAAGAGCCGCACGGATTTTATGGCTATAAAGCCCATAAATTTGTTTCAAAATGTCTATAAATGCATTTAAACGCCATTAAAGTTTCAAAATCCGCCAAAAATTTGATTGTGGAAAGTTTTTTTGCGGGGGACCAAATTCGCAAAGGTGGGACCAAAACTGCTAGCGGATTTGGTCCGGGGGGATTAAAGCCGCGGGGTGACCAAATCTGCTGTTACACTGGACTTGATGATCTTAGATAATGGCCCACAATTCAGTTCAGAAGTGTTTCAGCAATTTGCCTTAGATTATGATTTGGTCCATATCACCAGTTCCCCAAAATATCCCAGAGCAAATGGAGAAGCAGAATGAGCAGTTCCCACAGTCAAGACACTCCTCCGAAAGAACAAAGACCCTTACCTGGCAGTCCTTGCCTATCGAACTGCACCTCTGCAGAATGGGTTTTCACCTAGCGAGCTACTGATGGGGCGCTGACTGCGAATAAAACAACCTGTCATCCCTCTCGTCCTCAAGACCAATCTGCAAGAGAGTGATCGACACAAAGTGCAGCTGAAGGAAGATGAATACCGGTCAAATCAGCAGAAATCCCATGATAAGTGTCATACAGCCAAAGAACTCCTACCACTGACTGTGGGCGACCTGGTTTGGGTGCGGGATCAGAGCCGCAAGGGTCAGATTATTAATATGGCAGAACAGCCAAGATCTTATGTGGTGCAGACAGATAAAAGCGCAGTTAGACGCAATCGATCAGCTTTGATATCAACAAACAGTGAAGGTACTAGCCCCACTTCTCCAGCCAATGTTACTAGAGGGTTAGCCACACCTCTGATTTTTACCCAGTCCAGTTCTCAACAATCAGAAGAGCCTCCGGCCAAGTCACCCCCATTGTCAGTCTGGGCTCCTGTGACACTATCCAAGGACACCAATCCACTTACAGTCACCCCTTCTCCTCAAATGCCCATGGCAACAAGTCCAAGACCACTACAACGGGTCACACGCCCCAGGAGAGTGATCAAGACACCACAATGCCTTAGTTTGTGATTATAGAACATTTTGAAATGGTGAACTTTGCTGTCTGCCATTATATATTGTTAGAAACTATTTGTACTTTACTTTTTTTGTTAGAAGTTCACCCCTATAAAGTTGTGGGGGGGATGTTGGATAAGACTTCCGGTATTACTGTTTATAAGACTTCCAGTATTCATTTACCCCCATTGCATGCTGGGGGCTACATGGTTGAGTTGAGAGGTCATCTTCCATCTTGCATTATACTACAGTATGTAGTTTTGATTACTTGCTAATCATTATCTGAATAATAGAGAATAACATTTGTTGGCATACTCAACATCTACCATTAACTCCCCCTTGGGATAAATTTTCTTCCCAGTTTATGTTGAAAAAATCATTTCTGTAGGGTTTAAGGGAATATGTGCACAGCATTTGTTATAGAAAATCTTTTGGGCTAATAAGGTAAATGCACAACCAGAATCAATTGCATTTCAGTTTGTAACCCTTCAATGTTCAATGGTACTTTAATATCCTGCAAAGATACTTTGTTCACTTCAAAAGTCGATATAAATCTTCGTAGAGTTCAGTATTATCTGAATCCATCACATTTACTCCAGTTTTCTTACACCCCTTTGCAATAATTATGTCCTTTAAGATTACATAAACAACATACTATGTCTCTGAACCTACAGTTTTTCCTCACATGGCCAGTTCTTCCACAGCTAAAACATGCATAGGTTGACCTTTTTTCTTCAGTATGTTTAGAAAACATTTGTTGATGCCTTGGTGCTGGTTGTTCAGTATCTTTACACCCACTTTTATTTTTTGCATTCCTAGTAGCAGGTGTTGACTTCATAACATGAACTGGATTTTTTTGAAAGATCCTAGTAGTTTCTCATTTTGCTGCCTCATCTGCAATACTGATTTTCAAGGCATCTTCAAAAGTAACGCTTTCTTGACTTAGAAACTTCTTCATATGTTAGTCTCCAATTCAACTAACAAGTTGGTCTCAAAGAGCTCTTTGCAAGAATGTGCAAAAATCATAATCATTAGCTAAGCATCTGAGTCTGGCACTATATTCAGCAATGCTTTCACTTCCAGCTTGTACACATCCATGAAATCTATGTTCCAGGACCCTCTAAATTCTTTGGCTTATAGTGTGTTTCCAGTAGCTGACAGATTTCAATTAACGATTTACCTTTTCAAGCAGCAGGAGAATACAAATCTCTTAGCATATTGTATATTCTGCTGCCCATAACGGAAATAATTACATTAACTTTTCTTTTATCTGCAGTGGCCTTAACTTCTGATGCACTGGCAGCACATTGGCCAATTCCATTGGCAATGAAAAACTGTTCATGCCTTTCCAAATAGGTGCTGAATGTTTCCATGGATGGCTCATAAACACTGACTGCACCAATAAAAGCAGCAGCCATCCTGAATAATGTAATACCATCAAAATTAAACGAATTTTCATTAAAAATCAGTTGAGAATAAACCCAACCATCCTTGTCGCCAAGTTGTTGTATCGTGGAGACAATAAAGAACAATGGATCATGGCTTTAAACTCTTTTAATCTGTCAAAACAACTTTGTACCATGTGCTCTCTCAGTTTAACATTTCAGAAACATGTGCATGTGTTGAGAGATTGATGGGAATTCATTATTATTCCTTTCTAAAGTTTAATGAATATATTTCATTTTATCCCAATGTGCGCTTGTGTTCCTGAAATTCCAAACTGGCTTACACAAGGAAATCACAAGCATGCATTTTAATCAAAGTATCTTTACACAACACAAAGATCTTGCTGGACCTGCAATGACCCTAACAATCATTTCACGCACCTGCATTAGTTGAATCTGTAACTTCAAAAGTTGATGCCTTTCCAAGCAAATGGGGAGCCTGGTTCATGAGCACCTGCAAGAGGGCTGGCATCTCACTTAAGTTCAGCCCCATGTCCACATTCTCAAGAGCTTCTTTTTTGAGTTTTCTAAAATTTAAACATCAAATTAAATTCACTTACTTGTTATGTTCACCATTTTGAAGCAACAAATTTGCAAGTATTGTAATACAAACAAAATAACACTGCAAAAACTGCATAAACATGTCTCCATTACAATAAGTTTCACCATTTTTCGGGCTAGAAAAAGGTAATTTTGACTGTATTTTATGGCTGTAGTGTTTCTAAAAATACTAATTAAAACAGTTTAACCCTTGAACATTAATTTTTAAGACTTAATGTCATGGTTAAAATTATTATTTATTTTTTATACATTTCCTGTTTATATATTTTATTATTTAAACAACAGTTAGGTACTTCAAGGATAAAAGCTGTTGTTGTCTTTGAAACAACGGTACAAATGTTCTAAGCAATCAAGTCTTTGATTAACGAGGTTTTAGATTTACCAAACTAGAAGATTTGATAACTAGCAATTAACTCACCATAAACCTGAGAAATTTACTTGATGTGTTAGTGATTAGCTGACAGCAGTTCAATTATTACTTTTTGTTTCTACCAAGGCTATGGAGAGTATTAAACCAATCCAGCACAACAAGAAAATAGCATGATATGGAGTGCAGACTTTGTGGTGTGACAACAACCTCAATGCCCCATGAGAGCCATGGGTAAATTTTTAAAGTCAGCTTGACTTCTTGTGCAGAAGTTTCAGGAAAAAAGTGCCCAGACCAACTCGAAAATTTTTTTGATAGTTTGAACAAACTGCATTCTTTAAAATTTTATCATTTTTTTCTTCAGTCATTTAGTACATCAATTCTTGGTCTTCAAGCACTCCCTAGAGATACCAAAGACCATGTTAGTGTCACTAAACAAAACAAATCATCAAAATTATTTTGTTCAAGGGCACCAACATAATTGCAGTCATAATTACAGCAGTCATGGAGAATGGAGAGGCAAAGTTTGCCATACAAATAAAAAAAATTGAGGGGCCAAAGAAGGGCATCATGCATATGGAAACTGTTTATTCCATGCCTGAATAATTTAATTGGTAAAAAAATGCCATTCAAAAGAAACCAAGTATGCATGCATGTTAACAAAATAGTGAAATTTGAGGGGGACTCTAAAACAGAACGAGGTGTACTGGTTTCACTAATGATTTGCTTCTGACAGCATAAAATTCACAAAATCATGTTATGAACACTACTTTCTATGGCTCTAGAAGTGACAATAAAATTCATGAAGATATATTTTATCCATGTGGGGTTAAAATTGTTTGCTTTTCTACATAGCAAGCTTTTTTCTATAATTCAAAAGACACTTTAAATATTTGAATCTTGGCAATAACTTCTTCGTGCATTTATTCACAATTGGATAAACATTTTTGTCTGGCTACTTAAAGGTTTTCGAGATTAATGACTAAAGCATTGAGTGGTTGCCAACGAACATACACTTAAATACTACAATATGACGAAAAAATTATATAAATCGATCGCGAAATAACATATCACGCATGCAACAAATGACATAGAATTGTACTTGCTTTACATTCCAAAGATGCTTTATATCCAATTCTGGAGTATTGATTTAGTGTAAACAAAAGGTCAAACTGTTAAACAAATTTCAAATTTGAACTATATGAGTCTGTGATTCAAACTTCAACGCTCAAGTAACAAAGCCGAAAACAATGGGTTTTCCCAGGTTCAGCCAAGCAAAGAAATTTACAATGAAAAACTTTCTGGACCCACGAGTGGTTTTAAAAAAACTAAGATATGTGCAAATGAAACATCGTTCTTGAATACACGGTTCTGTTTCCAAAAAACTCGTGAAGCGTGTTTTAGCGAAATTATTAATATTGGGTATCAAGTCACGAACTACAACTCTCACGATCCGTTTATAAAGGCACAAGATACCAATCACGAATGACCTCTTCCTGTCAAAACAAAACTACCATTCTAAGCTTATTGAAACAAGTTAGAAATTATTCTACTATACTCTTCTTCTCTTTTTAGATCAACTTAAATCAATTCTTGTTCTTAAACTGGCCAGAAAATGGGTAACTTACATTTGGTCAACTGCTGCTTTGGTTAGGTTCAGGGCTTGCGTTATCTGCCGAATGACAGCCATGTCTGGTCGTTTGAGGATCCTTTTTGCTTCGTCTGCGATTTTTGAACTGCTAAGTATTGTTCCATTTGTAGTACGTTTCATTGGTGTTGGTAAAGGCAGCTCAGGAACGACTAATAGTACAAAATCAAAACGATACATTTACTACGACATACAAAACTAGCACCTTAATATCTCAAAGATAAAAACCTTCCTCAAAAACACACTGGTCTTTCGCTACTTATACGGCTAGAAAATAGGGAACGGTTGCAACAACTCGCAATCAGTAAGAACGATTCTACATTCAAATATATTTAAAAACTTACGGTCCGTGAGGTTTGTAATTCCCGAAAGAGTTGCAATGGGAACATTCTCATTCATCTTGACCAAAACAAAAAAAAAAGTCAACGTAGAAGAGAAAAATAGAAACCCTAAAATGGTCCAGGTAGGTTCTCTATCATGTCTTTAATATGACTGCACTTCCTCTTGAAGCGTTTAAAACTGAAAAGAGGGAGTAGAGTCTGGCCGAACTGAGCAAGCCACGACTCGCCGCCGCCATTTTGTTAAATGCTAATGGCGGGAGAAAATACGACCGTCGTTCGAACGCGCGCCAAACCGGAACGCGCACCTCACATCCGGGATCGTTTTGCTTGAGCTTCCGCTGAAGAAAAATTGCAGGTTCAGACGAAGCTGAAACAAACAGGATTGTCAAGGGCACCCAACGGAATTCACCCAACGAGCTTTTCCCCCCAAAACACCCGAAAGTGACAAAATTTGGTTATTTTGGACACTGCCAACCTTCTGCAGACCAAAATGAAAACAACTGGCAAAAAATTATCTGTTCCTTTTTCCCAGCAAATCGCCACGCAAATTTGACAGCACCGGAGCAAATTTCAGTTGCCAGCCAGCAATTAATTTAAGGGAATCCTTTTTGCCAGCCGGAGACAAAAAAAGGCATGCATCAGCATGATTAAACGTTTACACGGCTAAAAAGTTTCATCCAGCGTCTTTACACGGACGCGTGTACTAAATTTATCATTGCACTACTGCGAAATAATTTTACTAAGAAAGAAACATTATGATCACAAGTGCCATATCGGTTTCAATCAGGTTCGATTTAAAAAAAAAGTATGTTCGAACTTATTTTCGAGAGAACCGGTTCCAGGTGTGTTTTACTGTTTATCAACAACTGTACAAAATATTCTGGTAGATTTTTTTTGACGGTAAAAAATAGAAGCAACAAAAGTACATAGGCTGCTTCAATAGTTCAGCTGGGCCCCGTTGTACGAAGCTTGGATAAGCTATCCGCTGGATAAAAGCTAATTGTCGTCACTAATAAATCAAAGATTGTTTGACTCTTTGTTGATTTCTCTATGTCTGGTTGTTAAGCTGACTTGCCAGCAATATTTCAAAAGTTCACAGCAAAATTTCCCAGCCAGCAAATTTTCTTTTGAGGAACAGATAAATTGAGGAACAGATCGGTTGGGTGCTCTTGGATTATGGCAAAAACTGGAACTATTAAAGAATTTCAAGCACGTTTTTGATTTGATCAACTAAGAGGTAGCAGAATTAAACATCAATTCGGAAGAAACTAGATTTGAGAAAAAAAAACTGAAAAAAGAAATACCCACTTACGGCCCATTTCGTGTGGGCACTGGGCAGCAGTTTCGTTCGGTCTACCATTTCAACTTGATTTGAAGCGGTATCCGGGTGGCTACAAAACGAAGACCTAAGACCAAAAAACGAAGACCTCTTCCAAAGTTTTTCGAAATCGCTTAAAAAACACTCAAACATGATTCATTAAGTACTGAATTCGAGCAAGGACTAGCAAGATGTGCGGTTTTTATCGATTTTAGCCAGGGTCTTCGTTTTGTAGAAAACCCCCCCAAAACTACAGAACGAAGACCCCTCCCAAATCGTCTTCAAATCACCCCAAAATAGCTTAAAACCCTTTAAATAATCTTTCCGACGGCAATAGAAACAAGGAGCAACAAGGTTTTGTGGTTTTCAATAAATATTAGCGAGGGTCTTCGTTTTGTAGAACCCCCCCCCCCAAAAAAAAAAAAACTACAAAACGAAGACCCCTCCAAAATCTTCTTGATATTACTCCAAAATGGCTTAAAATCATTTGAATATCCTTTCCGACAGAAATAAAATCAAAGAGCAACAAGATTTTGCGGTTTTAACAATTT